>CABFOQ010031267.1:13217-55920 GCA_900660455.1 Gephyroberyx darwinii
AGCCGTGACCGTGTAGATCGACCGCAGGGGCCTCTGAGCGACAGGGTAACCAGTCGCCTCGAGGCAGCAGAGCGAAGTGGTCAGGCGGGGGTGTAAGGCTTGACCATATCCCTATAGGCTAGCACCAGGGTCTTGAACTGGATGCGAGCTGCTACAGGGAGCCAGTGTAGAGAACGGAGAAGGGTAGTTGTGTGGGAGAACTTTGGGCGGTTGAACACCAGACGAGCTGTAGCGCTGAACGAGCTCCAGAGATCTGATGGCAGACGCCGGGGCACCAGCAAGGAGGGAGTTGCAGTAGTCCAGGCGGGAGATGACAAGAGCCTGGATGTGCACCTGCACTGCCTTGTCAGTGAGGAAGGGGCGAATCCTCCTGATGTTGTAGAGTAGGAATCTACAGGAGCGTGACACTGATGTTTGCCGAGAACGACAGTTGGTCGTCCAGGGTCACACCCAGATTCCTCGCAGTCTGAGTTGATGTCACCACAGCATTATCAAGCCTTGCGGAACCCCAGTAGTGAGCCTGCATGGTCTTGCGTGGTCTTGATGTGACATGAAACTTCTGAGTCTTGCTTTGTCAGTAGACTGATTTTGTTACTGACTTAATGTGGCTGTTGAAGTTGAGGTCTGAGTCCATAATAACACCAAGGTTTCTAGCTTTGTCTTTAGTTTTCAGAGACAAGGAGGTTAAGGTATGTACCAATTTTCAGCCTCTTTTTTGATATGTAAATAAAAATAAATATGAACACAAAATATAATGGCAATGACAATCATTCCATGACCATGCCATTTTTTTTTTATCTTGGAAGGTCAGCAGGCTAGCTAACAAGCTGACTTAGATAGTTATAGGTTAGTATCACTAGTTTGAACTTGGAAGGTCAGCTAGGCTAATTGGCTAACCTAGCTAACTTAGTATGGCCAGATTGTTTTTATCAGTTAGTAGAAAGAGCCCTAGGCTTCATAATATTAGCTACCTCCCTAACCTCTTGCCTTTTATACTGGCCATCTGTCTAAAGTTACTAAGCCTGAAAAACTGTGGTTCTTTGCCTTTGCCCATTGAGGTTTACCTCAACCAATGAGGTTATTTCTGCCTCAAGAGCATGTCTGCCTCCAGGAAATATTTGAAGTAGAAAACTCCAATGTGCACATGGACTTTTTAGGCACTTAAATCAGATGCCTTTTTCTGACATCATGCACCAAAATAGGTTACCTTAGCTTTCTTGTGTTATCTCAAGGCCAAACTGCTGGCACCTAGATAGTGGTTTTGGACCTGGACCTAATCTCCCTACATTATAGCAACTGAGGGATTCATGCTAAGGTGATTTATTTATTTCATGACTGCACTGAACTGACCAGAGGATGTCCCTGAATGATTCAACTGTACTGTTCAGATCTGAGTTCTGACACTAAGCATGCACAGAGGGAATACACAGTATTCTTAACTGGCAGTACTCCATCCTTTTTCTCCTGAAACACTAACACTACACTAACATAAACAGAACACTCTTCTGAAGTCTTGTGAGCATTTGTAAACCCTGCGTGTAGTCAAGCAGTGATTGCAACATCTGTAATGAATGCCAGTGATGCATAGAGTGGCGGTGGGGTCGGTGGGGGGGCTTCTAAAACGTCTCACTGTGAACAGATGTTCAGTTAACAACCAAGAACCATTGCAACCGAATGCTCAGCATGAAAAGAACTGAGAAAAGAGCAATAAAACAAAACAGATGTTGAACGTTATGCAATCCACAGGCCACTGTGCACCTCTTCTCCCTTCAATTAATTGGAAGCATAGCCTTATCCCAGCCAGGCCTCTCAATAAATAAAAAGAAAAAGGATTTAGAGGTTGTCCAGCAGAGGGGGAAATGATTTGAATAAAATTACATTGCTGACATCTGCTGTAAAGGAGAAATCCATTTTAGGGAGCTCCAAATTTTCTGAGCGCCAAACAATATTCCCTGCCCAACCAACAGCTCCCTCCACTCTTCCCAGCTTCTTACCCTGCTGCTCCCCAGGCAACCTGTCAAAGCACCGCTGTCATCAAGAAAATGATGCCTAATGTTCACACAGCGTGTGACTTGGTTGATTGGTTGCTCTATTCTCACCGATTGTGGGCAAGGCTCTGATTGCAACTATGTAGTAGTCTGTATCAACAGTTTTGAACAGGCAAATTGTGTATTTTTCAGTCATTGGTATTTCCTAATTAGGTAGCATTAATTGAAAATAAAGAGAACAAAAAATCAATAAAATTACTTCGGAGCTTACCACCGACCCTAATCGATGCAACCATACTCCAAGCATCCTTGTCAAGATGTTTATTCCTGTAGTCTTCCAGATAAAAGATAGATGGGAAAGCTTTGAATGGCTGTAATCAGCAGAGCTGTTGATGTCATGATCACATTTGCCATGATAGCAAATGTTTTTCTTAATCTGCACAGAAAATTGCAATAAAAACAGCTAATCACTGACAAAACAGACAACACCAGTCACTGGTGGACTCTTCTGTCACCCTCATCTCCAGCATGGCCTTCAATTCCACCTGCACGATTTTGCACTTATGCTCGGGCAGACAATACTGCTGTGTGAGTATTTTCACTCCCGGGGTTGTTTCTATGTGGTGGTGTATGAGTATTGTTTGTCCTGGCAAAGGGGGAGAACACATCAGAAAACGGCTGCTGTAAAGCTGTCACATCTGCACTCTGGCTTGGTGAGAGATGGTCACTGGAAAGGGCTGGAGTTTGATTGGCCGGTTCTGCAATGTCCAGAACCAACTCATCTATTTCAATCACCAATGTGGCTTGGGAGACAGTCCCTACCTCCCTCCATGTCTTGAGGAGGTTGAGGTGATTGATCGCTTCATCTCTGTCAGTATGCTCAACCTCATAATCAACATCCCCAACTTGCTGCGTGACCACAAAGGGCCCTTGCCACCTGGCGAGCAATTTGGAGTTGGATGATGGGAGGATTAGAAGAACCTTTTCAGTCACATGTCTTAGCAGCGTGACAGCCACTCCAGCATGTGGAGTTTTGCTCGCAGGTCTGTGGTGGCAGATTGCAACACCTAAAAACTCTTGTGAGTTATTCTCTTAAATGCAATCTTAAATTGCCCTATACCTTTACATTACAACAAATGAACTATTATAAACATAAACATATGAAAATAAAACCGTAAACACATGGTTATAAAATAAATCAAATTACCACCTGGTTACAAGAGTTTTATTAAACTGCTCCGATGCGGATGGTATACGCTGATCTGGATTGAGCGGACGCCCAGTAGTTTGTATAGTTCCTGGAGTGAATGTGACATAAACAACGTGCCTTGGTCAGTCAGTTAGTGATTAGTTAGAATTCCAATTCCAATTCATTCGGGACAGGCGTTGCACCATCTATGCACAGCCCATAGAAGCGAGCAATCATCTGCTGATTTTCACCACATGCTAAAAGGAAAAGCGTAGGCTTTTGACACAAAATTGCTCTAGTGGAATATCTTATGTGGGCTGGATTACCGGAGCATGGGGAGCCTCTGGGCAAGACCCCTCTGGCCCCTCCCATTGGACAACCCCAAGTCACCACTGAGCACCGCGCGGTACTCTACCCTACCGATGGCTCTCTTCAGTGCCGTGTAGTCCTGCTGCGAGGCTGTCAGCAGGCTGTGTACAGCCCACTCATTCATGGGCCACCCACATATAAAGGCCTCAGAATCATTGCTGGCCGACATCTTCTGGAGGCTGGCAAGAAAACAACAAACAAAAACAACCCAGGAATAAAATCCAAAGATCTACAAGCCCTCATTGCTGCATCTGATGTCATTGTGCATCCAACAATAAGAAGAACACTGAATACAAATAGGATTTATGCAAGGGCAACCAGGAAGAATCCTCTACCATTGAAGACAACGTTGAAGACAATGTTGAAGAAAGGCCATCGATCCGTGATCTGAAGCTGGGCTGAAAGTGATGATCCTAAGCAATCAAACAGATTTACCAAAGAATGGCTCAGGAAGAAGAGGTTTTTCTTGGTGTTTTGGATTGGCCAAGTCAAATGATTAGGTCAGATGCTGTGGCAGGACCTAAAGTGGGCTGTTCATGTGAGACAGCTCTCAAACCTTACTGAGTTGGCTGAGTTCTGTAAGAAGGAAAGGGCAAAATCCATCAAGGAAGATGCCAGAGACTGATCAATGTCTATGGGAGACGTGTACGCAAAGTCATCACTGCTAAAGAAGGTGTCACGTTATTGATTGAAGGGGTTCACATATTGTTGCACACAGTGATATCTGAGATTTTGTGGTTTAGATTTTATGAGATTATTCCTCAATAATATATGAAATAATGACCACCCCCTGTAGAGTTCACAAAATGACACTGGCATTTTGATGACACTCGTTACACTGTAGCAGTTAAATTTATCTCCATTTGTTTCACTCACATGACTCTTTTTGTTGACTAATATATATATTAACCATTGGGCTCTGATTATAATAATTTATGATTTTAAACCGCAGGTTTTGTCCAAAGCGGGATACTCCTCAAACTTTAAATGGAGTACTATTAACTTGCCAGGTGGAACTATTTTTCATGAAACAATAGTAGGGAAATAGTTAGGGACAGCAACAATTGGTAGGGAAATAAGGAAGTGTGGATTAAAGGGTGAACGCACAATTAATGAGTAGTGATCAGTATTGGCTCCAGCTCTTACTCCACAAAATATTTGCTTGCCTTATGGTGGACCACCGTGTCTCTACTAGGGCTGGACGGCATTAACACAATGAAAGGTACACCGGTAAAAATATTTTCTGTGTAAATGAAACAAATATTTGTAGTCACAAGATTTGTCATCAGCAGCTTGCATCATGGCTTTGATTAACTTAGAAATGTAGAAGGTAAAATTGTGACCACAAGCACCGCAGATGATGAGGAATCTTTTTCAGCACCTCAAATGCTGAATACAAGGAAAGCAAACACACACACACACACACACACACACACACACACGCGCGCATCTCTCCTTGTGTAACACCAGTTGATCACATTGGTTTCCCATTTCCAAGACAGGGCTGTCATTTCCAGTAGATTGAGAAACAACCAGTGCGCACTGTTGTCATTTATGACTCTGAGAAGCTTGAACCAGCTGAGGATGATTCATGAACACGCCTACAGCAAAGGATTATGGGAGAGAAGGATGACAATTTTGCGGCAAGCCACATCGGCAGGAGGCCAGCCTCATATCACAACCAGCCCCAAGGTCTTTACACAATACTCCCACATTTTGCCTTGTTCCTCTCTTTTTGCAACACACATTCTACTTCATGTCAAAACACCACCAGTGGGACATTAACCAGCACGTACAGTGCAGAAGGTAAAAAAATTAAAGAATTGGACGGTATAGAAAATTATTCAGTGTCCTTCGTTTCTCACCGTATATCCATCTCTGTTTCACTCACACTCTCTTCCTCTCCTGTGCACACACTCCGGGTGTCTGATGAAGGGGAGCAAAGGCTGAAATGTTTCTCTCATCTCCCTGCATAAGTCAGTGGGCTGACATGTACTGTACAGCCTTTGTTATCAGTGTTTCATAACCTCCCAGGCTGAGAACATTGTTCAGTGAACTGTCTACCTCTTCATTTTCTTCTGCTGTGTCTTTGTGTTTCCATTCATGTGGCATTACCAGAGCCGCCATACTAAAACCTAGATTACTAGGATTTTCATTTTAGTGGGGTGATTTTTCAGTTGCAACATTTCTTGGAGGCAGAGCTGCTCTGGAGGCAGAAATAAGCTCATTGGTTGAGTTAAACCTCAATGGGCGGAGCCAAAGAACCACGCGGGTTAGCTAAATGGTACACTTAAATAGGAAAGAAGGAACTCTGGTCAAAATAAAAATAAATGGCACAGACTTATTTTTTCATTAATTCCTGACCATTACTCATGATCTTGAATGGCCAGCAGGCTAGCTAGCTAGCTTACCTAGATAGCTATAGGCTAGCATGGCTAGTTTGAACTTGGAGGGTCAGCTAGGCTAGCTAACTAACTTAGTATGGCTAGACTGTGTTTTTTTCAGTCTAATGTGGGCAGTGTATTTGCTGTGAAAACAAATTTCATCAAGTTCTTACAAAAAAGGAAAAAACTAAGCACTGCATGGGCTTCAGACTCAGTGTTGCACAGTCTTGCTGGCTGAACCATCCGCCCCCACTGTGTGACTGTCTGTAGTCTTGACGGACGCTTTTCAGCTCCGTCTCTCCCAGCCGGTGCAGCTCCTCTCTGTCCTGGCCGGTCAGCCACGGAGAACCAAAGCTGTTTGCCAGTTTGCCAGCTAGGCAGCTCTTCCAGGTTTTCTCCCGGCTGAATCCTGCGTGAACCTGGTCGGCCGCTGGTCCTGCTCGCCCACACAGGTTAAAAGGGCTCGGCTGCAATCGGCCTTAATTGGCTGCAGCTGGTGCTGGATCCAGGGATCTCTCTCCTGGATCCAGCCTACGCCTCACCCACAACCTCCCCCCAGTCTGCCACACGTGTGTGCTGTTATTGTCAAGCAATATTACTTTTTGTTGGCCATTATTCAAAAAAGGATTTCGGGGAAATATATGCATATTTGGAATTGGTCAATATTCTTTCCCACTGTCATGCGATAGCCTACATACATCTTTTTTGGGGGGGGATTACTTAATTTGACATAAAAGTGGAGCACAGAAATAAAGGGAGAGAAGATAGCAAGTTTGTTTGATTGATCAATCTGTGATGGCTTGATGACTGTTGTCTGTAGTGCTGACCAGGGCTGTGATCATCTGTGATTGTATGTGATGGAGAAGGTGTACATTGTACATGTGTACATGTTTATGTGTGTATCATATAATGAAATCAACACATTTGGAGAGGAGATGACTGTCTGACTGGAGTGGGGTCATTGTGATGAGCTCACCTTTCGTGGTGCGAATGCATGCACTGAGAGCAAAGTACAAATGCACATCCCATATTAGCCTGTGTTGTTACAGAACTTCATTCAGAAAAATCTTTCTTGTGTTCTTTGAAGTTGCTGCAGCATGCTTGTATATGAACCCAGGTGCTTTTCAGTTCCAGGCTGCCGTTGTCCGATTTAGCCTCAATTGGTCGCAGCCGGTGTCAGATGCAGGGAGAACCAGCCTACCAGCCTGATTCCCTCCCGCATCCAGCCAACGCCTCAAGCACACTATACACACATGCACTACAGTGCTGGTAGTTGTCGACCCTCTGGGTGTTTGGGAGATTATTATCTGTGAATGGAATTCAAACACAATTACCATAAGGGCAATCATAAAAGCTATCTCTTCACATGTATTATATATTCACCTCTCCGTCCCTCACCACCTCTGTTTGCCAACAAATACACATTTCTGGTATAGTTATTGTTGTGGTTTGTACTGCAATTCAAATGGATCATTTCAGCTATCGTTTGTTTTACCTTTAATAAAAAACATATGTCTACACATAGCTGGGTAGGGTCACATTCAAGAGGGAGACAGCATCACCTACAAAGGCGTGTGGACTTGTGGTCCTCGCTCCAGGGGGTGGAGGCAAATCCAGCTTTCCTGCTAGAAGGGCTTTTCCAAATTCGGAAGACGCCTCCAACACTTCAGCAGCCATTGGCCCCCCACACACCTCTCCCACAATCTGACATGCAATAGATGATCCCATCTTGAGGGTCCACATACCAATGTATAGAGAGTCAACAACAATCTTTCCTTTTTAATTCTGGTGCATTTTGGTGTGATTTATGAACAGTGACACTAAGTACAGTAGGCCATCAAACTGCCTGGCACACATCCTGAAGTACCAGAAGTGGAACTCCTCGTCTACATTCCTCTGTTCTATGAAAAGAGCGAACTCTCCGTCTTGTCTCCTCGTTTTATTTAGAGGACTAACATACTAATTCTAAGTCCTCAGTTTCCCTCAGACACCTTTGTCACTCTTGATGTTGTTGTTCTCTGAGTTTTGGTTACCACATAGTTCCTTAGGTTAGGTTCCTTGGCAGTTCTTCGCCTCTGAAAATTTGTGCAACTAAAACGCCAAATCTGCCACCATAAAGGCCAATAATGAATGTAATGTGTTCACAGCACGATCTCAGCATGACTCTCCTGTCACCTAAAACCATTTGAGGTGGGATCGGGGGGACACGCAAACTCTGAGAAGCACACTCAAAGCAAACTCAAAGCATTTCTGCCTCTGCAATCTGCTGTTAATGCTAAACAGAATCATTCACTGAAGCACTGCGAGTGGAAAAATGGGAGTTACTTGAATTATCTGGCACTCTCAGCAGTCTTAGATGCATCTTAGATTGGAACGGTAATGCACTGTTGCTCTGCTTGGAGCCATTATACCAAATAGTATTAGTCGAGTTTTGCAGCATGAGTCATACATATCACCGCAATACATAAACGCACACAAACAACAAGTATGACAGACTGGCACAGAGAGCCACAATGCACACTTTGTTTTTGTAGTATCTTGTGGTTTGTGGTATTTTCTGCCTGTGTGTGGTTCTTGGTGATATTTTTGCCTTTTTGTGGTTTCACATTTTGTAGTTGCAGCACTTTGTGGTTGTTGAAGTTTGTTTGATATCTTATAATCATCTGGTTCTTGAACTTAGTTGCATCTCAACATATTGAATGTACAAAAGTTAACGCAGATTCACAATTAACATTTCTTAACACATTTTTCTTGACAATCTAATATTGTCAATACAACAGTGTACAGTCATTTCCTCAATAAAGTACATTGGACTTGAAACCATTGCTATATATTCAACCTCTGGCCAGTTCATGAAAGCTTTTACATTTGCTGTTCTCAACACCCAGTATGGGGAAGGTCTTTGCTAGGAATAATGCTCTGGTGCACAGGAAGAGAGGGGTTTCATGTTTCCAGTTTTTTTGGAATAAGTAGAAGAACTGGGTAGGTAGCATGAAATAAGCGCCACCTACAGAAACTCAAACTTCAACAGAAAATCTAAGGAAAAATACATCACAGTATTGGGGCCAGTCTCACAAAGCTATGTTCAGACTATCGGACTAACAAATAAAAAGCCCTGTGACTCCTCACCAACCACTCCTTCCTTCCTTCCTTCCTTCCTCCTTCCTTCCTCCCTTCCTTCCTCAGTTCCCTCCTATTTTATTTTGTTTGCTTACTGTACTGCAGCATTTTGCTCTGTGGCTGACTGATTAGTTAAATGTAGGTAGGCTCAGGGAGGAAATAAAAGGGGGATTGGAGTTTTAGGCCGTCCTCTTTGAACCTAGCCTGAGTCTGAACCTCAGTTAAGTTGAAACCTTAGCAGGTGTTCGCTCACCTTGTGGTAGGTCATATTAAACATTTTTAACTTTGCACAGATCCCTTGTCATTTATTATTTATTGTAATGGGAGCACTTATCCTCTCCACTACAATTATTCAGTCTGGTGAAGCAGGTTTTTGAGGGAAGGCCACTACACTCAATAATTGACATTATTGCCCTTCTGCTAGCCTCCAGTCATCAACCTCCGCCTGAGGGAGGGCGTGTTGGGCAGATTAGTGACAAGAAACCGCTATCTTGAATTTAATTAACATGTGACTAGGATGTATATAAAATGTGTCTTATATAATATATGCATTTTATTATATTTATTTATTTATTATTTATTTTATTATAGGAAGAAACGTGACGACGGTCGATCTATCCATCACTGTTTTTCCCATTTTTAATTTGACAATTGTTATTACCGGACCTATTTGTTATCCTCTGAGTTGGGTGACGTGCAATATTTGCATGGGTGGGGGCGGGGGTTGCTTCCACCATAGTCTCAGTGATGGCATTGGGCCCATGTTTGCAGTGTGTACCATTTGGCGTGGCTCAGCCTCTGCTTCCCATTACTTTGAATCAAAACCTGCTTGAGATCGTAACTGTAAAGGAAAGGCAAGCTTTCGTCCTTGCCACGTCTCTAAAGCCCTTCGAGACATGCTTTGTGATGAAGGGCTATATAACTAAACTTGACAACATAAACAAGAAAATGATTAAAGCCGCCTTAAAATACTGACATTTATTTCCTGTATTAAATGTGACAACGCGTTGTGTTTTTACTGTGAGCCATCACTGATTATCATATGATGCTGTCAGTATTTCTCAGGATATTTTCATTTCTGACAGTGTCTGGCAGGTTCTGCTCTCAGCTAGCTGAACCAATATGAAGCCTAGCTCTGATGATTCACAACACCGTCCAACTGCACCACCAGGGAGTCTTTGTCTGGAAATGAGCACACCAGATCAATGAAAGGCGTTTGGGCCGTAATGATCTTGTTCCACGGCCTCTTCAAAGTGTCGCGCCTGTCTTTTATGTTATTAGATCAAGGGTCTGCACATGAGCTCGCATTTCTGAGTGAGCGCTGATGACTTTTCAGTGAGTGGGCTGGAAAAAATGGTATGTCTCCCATCCCATCATCTCGGTGGTTTGATTTCAAATATTAGCTGTAGGTGGAAAAGGTAAACATGCTGCAACACTGAGATTGATTCTGTGAACTATGAAATACCGCGCCCGCGCTTCATATTCGGTGGCAGCACAAGCTAACAGATGAGAAGGGAAAATGTGGAAATAAACTGCAAAAAAAATGTTTGAGATATGGGACTAATCTCATCACTGTCAGTTTCCAAATGAATGAAGATAAACTGGAATGACCTCTAGTGTAGTGAATGAACTCCCCTCTCATTGTTTAACCCTTCCACCTCTCAACGCGAGTTTAAACACGTCAACTCCAGTTGAGGGGAGGAGATTTACATTGGCTCTTTCACCTTGTAGCCCCATACAGAGGAACAGCTCATAAATCGATCAGGATGAGCTCTTGGTGCTATCAGTATATGATATAGGTGGTGGTGTGTAAGTGTGTGTGAGGGGATGCATGACTGCATGTAAGATGCAGGTGACTGGATGGAGCTGATTGATGGTGCAGTCTGCGTTGCACGGTTGGCCGACTATGTGGCTATCACGATTTGTCATGGAATGATGGCAAAGATGTATTGTTTCCCTTGGTCATAATCTGAGTTGGAGGAGAAGCAAGAGATTGTTATTTGCAGTCCCATTAACAATTTCAATCATCTTTCACAGCAACTTTTGAAAAATAATTAAAAAATGATTTGACTTGTTGAAAATACCTTCAGCAATTTCATGTTAATGAAAGCCATTGTTATTGCGTTGTATTGTTTGGATGCAATTAAGAATTTCCCATCACTTGAGAGTGAGTGACAATTCATTGTCATACAGAAAGTTACTATCTTATTTGATAAAATCAATTGTGGTGTAGTTTCTGTGTTGATATTAATCGTGCTAAATGGCTTTAACCATACTTGAACAAAAACTGAATTTTGACAAAAACAAGACTTTAATTATCTATATCATATGATACTATCATGGGTCCTAACAAAACTTTTTGTCATTTTGTTTAATATGAGGAAACAAAGTAATTTCCACAACCTCTTTGCTACTCAAAGAACAAATTAAACTCTGAAAAGAAATATCAATACAAATACCACAAAGAAAGCACAAGGGTATGATGGGTAACTGGTACAACCGGTAGCAGTTCAGATGCATGAATATGTGATTACAATCAAAGTCTCAACAGGAAGATCATTTCCTAGAGGCACAGGCCCTATACTTTATAACCTAATATTGCTCTGACCTGCTCTCAGCCTACGTACTGTGTAACTTTTCTTACAATTACAATCTTACAAAGCTCAAATAAGGACAAGTCTTTATTAGGAGAGGGCCAGCCCCCACGTGACTAAGCAATTGTCATCAGTTATGTTAATGATGCATGTCTTCCTATATATGTGTCTACAGTCGCCTTATACCTGTACCACACTGTAACTATTGAAACGTTTGTCAACCTCGTACAGCACGTGAGCACTGTTTTTTTTTTTTGGAGCATCCGTTACAGAAAGGCCACAAATGCTCCAATAAAAGCTCTTTACAACAGTGGTGTGCAAAAGGGCACCTTGTTGAATCCATGCCGCAAAGAATTCAGACTGTTCTGGAGGCAAAAGGGAGTCCTACCCGCTACTAGATAGGTGTGGCCGGTGAGTGTATATTTGTATGGGCTATGTGTGAGCGCAACAGGTCTCTCTACATTCTGACTGCAGCTAAAGAGAGTGACATTTTCACAGGAGCGCCAACAAAAACAGACACGCAAATAAACCTGTTGCCGACAAGGTGGCAAATATAGCTGACGTGCTAACAGAACTGATTCCATTCCGAGTTTGGCTCAAAACAGCCAACTGAGTGATGTGGTAAACTCTTGTCACATTAGAATTGTTCTGAAACTGATGAGGAATATGCAGGTTGTACTGCTGTGGCAGAGGAACAGATTGAAAAGACTTAAAACGCCGTAAAACCTTGAAGCAAAGACAGACGACTTGGAGAATTGAAGCAGAAGGAAAAATCTATGGGTGTTTGGTCTCTGAGAGGGCAGCCTCTTCTGGATGTTGTGCACGCCGTGCTACCGTGATCAGTGGGAATGAGTCCTGACAAATCTTTTTAGTTTGTAAAGGGACACCTCACACGCTGGCACCGGCAAAGCCCAACTAAAACAGGAGCTATGTTCCTTGAAATTCCAGGAAATGTGTTCTTCCGCTCAGAAACGAGACAATCCCGCGTAACGGAATCAAGCCGTCAGTCATTCAGGATCTCTCAGCAGGAACGCTTTGCACAAGTTCAACAGTGTTAAGATGCTGTTTATTGCCGTGGGAAATTTTGGGAGATTCCATCATAATCCACAGAAGATGAGAGTGCTACACAACTCACCGCAAGAGGCGCAAGAGGAATTCCACCGCAACATCACTTGAACCATTGGGGTCAGGTATTACCGTAAGGCTTGCAAAAGCAGCCCAGTCGCTGCTTTTGTTCAAGTCATTTATTGTTAAATGTGCAGCATCACTTACAGTCATACTGTACAATGAAATGTTTTGGACGAGGCACGTTCCAACATGGTAGGTACACATAGAGCGGAGCCATCGTCAGTGCGGCCTTCCTTCGGCGCACTTCTTTATTCCCTCCAGACAATCAACTCGAACCTGGCATTTATTTTATTTCAATGTAAAGTCTGGATACCAAAGATGAAGACGGTATATTATGAGCTCAAAATATGCTGAATGGTTATATTTGTATAGACATACATGACCGAGGCATCTATTAGAAACAATGTGTGCAGTGTTGCTGAGTTGTGGTAGCACATCTGTGGTACCACTACATAAATTGTAGTGATTGAATGATAATTACCAGTGGAAAAAAACACTATGAACACACAACGCCATTTTGTCATGCATGTCAACTGAATTTATGCTCTGTGTTTGTGCTTTGGTTGCATCTTCCTATCTCCTTCTTCCTCTTCCTCTCTCTCTCCCCGTCTCTCAGCCCACACAAGTTGCAGGTTGCAGAAACGGGGCTGAGAGAAAGTGGCATGCATCCACATCCATGAAAAATGAATGCAATGTTTTGACGGAGTAAACATCTGAAGTTGCACTTTTGCGGAATTGTGTGATTAATCATGAGGGCTGGCCTGGGAACTGGAGGGACTCCCCAGAAGAGAGAGAGGCAGAGAGAGAGAGAGAGAGGGGTAGAAAACCAAAAGTGGAGAGACGGAGAGCAAGAAGAGAATGAATGTAGGAAGCACAAGTCGGGAAGATGTATCTGAGAGTAAACCAGAGAGATGTAACATAGCAAGACTGTTTGGCTTTCTGCCACCCCCCGCTTAACATCAAGTGCACACACACACATATAAATACACATACACACACCTACCTCTGCCTAATGATGCTGCTGCATTACAGGGAAATGTACATGGTTTTGGTTCATAGTCACATTAGCCTGTGGTAAAAAAAACAAAAAAAACATTGATGAATGATATACATTGCCTGCAAAAGAAGTGCCTTTATTTGTATTATTGGTGGAAGTAGGACTAGCTTATCGTTGAAGATGTTGCAATCCTCAGTCGCCCTATAAGACAGAGGGGAGCTGAAACTATTATTCTCAGTAGATAATAATCGGAAAGGCTAATGTGAGCATGATCCAAAACAATGTACATTACCCAGCGATGTGGCAGTATCATTAGGCAGAAGTGCCAACAAGAAAATACAGTGTTACTTTATATAACAGGCTAATGTTACATTATATAACAAGCAACCGTGTGTGTGCATCCATAGTGATAGTGCTGCTCAAGTGTTTATGAGGGTTGCATATGACCCTCAAATGCATCACACAGAAGTAGCACAATACAGTATGGAACAACACAGGGTCAGCAAATACCAGGAAAATTATTTTGCAAGGTAACTGATTTTTTTTGGTTTTGGTTCACATGATTTGAACTGCAGTAACCCCATGTTATGCATTTAACTTATTTTGTAAAGATTCATCCTCTGCAGAATAGACACGCTTTCTGCTTTGTGCATATACTGACTTTGGAGCAATCAAAATTCATGCACTGTGAGACTGCACATTAACAAGCATAATGTTTATGATGGTAAACAGAATGTAGAAAGAGGGAGAGTGATGTACAGGCCACCGGCAGTGACCCTGGAAGATCTACTAAAGTTTGCACTACTAAAATGAAAATAGTTATTATGCCTTTTTGTCTTATTGCATTTGTGGCTGTTCCAAGTCTGGAGCACAAAATATAGGGAGGGAAATCTAGAAAGTGGCAGTGGATATGGCTTATCAAAGCTGCTGTGATTGTGCAGAATATATAAGATTATACCAGAAATGTTCAGTGGGGGGAAGTAGGCATTTTTTGACCAAAATCAATTTTGGTCAATACTTTTAACTGCTTTTAGCCTTCATATTCACTGCCAGGTCAAATTCTCCCAAATAGTATCTATGTAATGGCAGCAACTTGACTGAAACCTGTGATGCCTTCTGTCTTCCTAAAACATGAAGGCAAAAGTTCCTCCACCAAGCTAACAGCAAAATGATAACTAGCTATCTAAGCTAATCGTTGCGCTACTGGTAATATCCTCATATATTTATTTTGTGTTTCAACTTAACAGGGGAAAAAAATTCTTTGCTTTCCCAATGTAGGCTGAACAATCAGGTGTTGCCTTAGCAAGTACTCACACTGAGATGTTAATAGCTGTCGCCGGTTAATTTCGGGATCCTAAAAGGTCTCCCAGATCCAAGAAGCAAAACTTTAGTGTGAAGTTACACTCTCTTTTGGGGTCAGTTACGGCATCCAACAAAAAAACTGCCCACGATTAAATGTGTTATAGCTAAGTGATTCCATTTCTGCTGGTATATAAATGTCAGTCACTAGCGGCTCTCAGCGGTTCAGAGTCGCCATTGTTGCTTGTTCTCCGTCAGCCTGGGCTTCCTTCTCCAATTGCCACATCTCGTGTGCAGTGTACTGGGCTTGTACAAATATTTATGCTTGGATCTGCCAAAACATCCATAAAGTTTGTGAAATTTTAGGATGCCATCAATTGTCAAGGGTCCAGTGGACACTTTGGGTAGCCTGGTTAGGGGTGTGTTGGCGATACAGGGAAGATAGAAAAGCATTGAGACAGGTAATTGAATGGCAAATACATAGAGGCAATGATGAAAAACGGCAAACAATAATGAAAAGTATCCCTTTTAAGAAAAAACACATCTTAAAACTTGGGAACTGTATTAAACAATTACAATAACAGGGTTACCATGTTTTGCTGGTTAAAAACAATCACCATTGAAAAGGTCTTTATTACATGAATTTGTCACAACCATGCATGCCCTGCTTTGCTACATAATTATAGCCTACACCATGTTGAGTTGTACTTTGTACATTTGTGTTCTTGGGTAAGCCCATTAATAAAACAAACTAGCTTAATTACAAAACTTTTTGATCCACTGGTCAACTTATCCTTTATGTGATGAGAAAATTGACAGAAAAAAAACAGATTACTAAAAGGTCCATCTTCTTATGTTAGATAATGCTACTTCCAATGGGCACTTAACATACTGTATGCTAACATGTTAGCATGTGCACAGGACAGAGATATCTACCAAAGACACAAGAGATGATTTTGGTGGTACTCCTATCATGACATGAAAAAGCTAAATTGACCGAGGAGCCCATTTCCCAAAAAGTCAGTGTAGCCCTTAATTCACCTAAACCTCAGACCTAGTGACTAGAGAGATAGGTTACAGTACATCTGTTACCTCCCATTAGTGTAGTAGCATCTACAGCATTATTGTAACAGTAGCTGAACCTCAATCTCCATTTGTCTCAGTTCAGCTCATGTATACCCTCACACTGGGCTGTGTGTGTACATAGGATACCCTCTCACTTTCTCCCTCTGTCTCTACCTATTACTGCGTGGATGAATGATCATAAATGAGTTTAATAAAGCATCTAATCAGAGTACTTAGGGGAGATTGATGTCTCTCTTTAGAGCTCATGAACAGCAGATGCAGTGCTGGGCAGTGATCTGTGCTGCCTCAAAAACCTAGTTACTCGGCACGTTAAAACATATAACCGAGGGATGACTTGGTTCACCGTTTCACCCTATCGCAGCTTTCATCTTGTTTAGTGATCTCAATTTGACTCCAATTTGTGATTACCAAAAAAAGAAAACTGCTCATGAGACCCAGCAACCCTGCGATTTGACGATTTCAAATGCCACAGTACTCATCAAAATAATTAAAGGTAATCTTTCATGATTTCAGTATTTGATTGTAAATATCCTCAGCAAAACTTAAAATAGTGATCAAAATATCATCCAGAAGCGATAGCCCCATTGCTTCAATACCTTTTTTCTCTGGCCTTGCACTGAATAATAGCAGAAGACACAATATACTTATTCTGTAATAGATTTCCATCATCCCCCGGGAGAGGGAGGACTATGGATTCGTCTCCTTCAATTTGCTTGTTCATTTCTCTGCCACACGATATCTCAGACGCTACTGATCATATTTTGATGAAACTTTGGAGAGTGATAGATCTCACCGCTGTGTTGTGGCAAACGTACACGCATTGGACAATTACAGGTTAAAACAAGGGGACATATACTAGGGACAGCACATGATGGAACATGCTGCCATCGAGATTTATCTCCCAGAGAAGTGAAGTGTGAGAGGCAAACGATGATCCTCACTGCAATGTCAGCTTCATGCATGCAGGCGCACACACATTAACACACACAGAAACACAAGAGGTTTTGTGATCCATAGGACAGTGTTGGTATTACAGGGGTTTGGGAGAAGAGCACTCTTTTGTTAAGAGACAAGAACTGACATAAATACACGCAAGTTCCTGCAGCTTAAAATTCATGTTGGCATCTTGAACAACTTTATGGCATGTCACCTCATGAAGTTGGATTTCCACCTTTATCCTTGATTCATTATACTTGATCCTTGCAGTCGCTGCAACGCCTATCTAGCATCAGATCTGACACAATTTTAGAGGTTTAGAATCATCAGTTAGAATTCAAGACTTTCAAAAGAGCCAGGCATAGACACATGTAGCCTAGCTGTAACATTGGTTTTACATTGACTTTCAATGGAGACCAAGGAGTTAGACACATATAGCCTAGCGGTAACAGTGGTGTAATGGCTTTCATTTAGGTGTAGCATCGGTTTAGAGTGTAAACACTAGATTTATTATAACCCAGGCAAACATGCAAAATCCACACAGCAAGGACCAGGGCTGAGATTGGAACCGAGGACCTTCTTGCTCTGAGGCGACGGTGATAACCACTGAGCGACCGTGCCACTGGCTCAAGTACAGAATTGTCACAAATATACTTGAGAATGATTCACCGAGCTTGCCAAGATCCCAATCCTACGTTCAGACAGAAAGGGAGGTGATATTTCACCTTGCTTTTCATTCACACCTTGTAGTGCAGACGTTATGATTGGTAGATTTGGCTGACATCTTTCTTGATGAGACCGTGTTGATTAGTTGAAACTCTGCTTCACCTAATATTTTTTTATTCTGTCATGCTGCATTTTAATCTTGTTGTGCCAGGCTCGGCAGCACCAACAATGTCTTATTTGGGGAATCTAGCTTTTATAAACGGTCAAATGTCATTGGTCAGTGTTACTGGTCATAAATGCCCGAGCTGTAAATACTAGGTGGGGGGAGAAGATACGCTTGTAGAGCCCTGCTGGACGCAATACAGCTCATAGGCCAATTTCTCACTCAAGCTGAACAAGTTCACCAGGACTAAAGCCTATTTGTCTCAAGTTGCACTGCCTTGAGCAAACTGCTGCACATCTCACTCCATTTGACCCATCTCCCTCCTGCTTTGCCTCCTTCCATTGACTTTGCATGCATTGACAAAGCCTCTTAATTTATTGTTCAATCATGGGAGGCTAGGTTTACAATTATGACCATTTATTGACAGACATGACAATGTGCATGAACATCGGTTTGGCGTAGACTCCAAGTGGTATCCGGTGAAGCTCCCTGGGGCAGGTAGGCGACAGGAGAACCCCCCGGGCTGAAGATCTAACCCTTCTGGATATCAGATGGAGCCGTGATGATGGTGGTGGCGTGTCGATCTGGTGAGGTTTAGGCAGCGTGAAATGACAGAAACACGGAAGCAGCTGAGGAGGTACAAATAGAAGGAAATGGTTAGTGATTGGTTTCTGGAGAGGGAGGAAGGGGAGGAGAAAGGAACGTGGGTTACGGTGGTTGGACGAAGCAGAGCTGGGGGCATGTTTGTACCTGCTGACAAAATATGAATAAGGGAGGTAGCCTTCCTGATTGACGCTAAGCTTCATTTTGAAAAGAAGCTAATAGAATAATATAAATAGTCATTTTTCTGTAACTCATTGTATGATGACAGCCATTTCTAGGGTGAATATTAAAATAAAAATAAAAATGGAGGGATATTTAAAAGATTAATTTTGGGAATTCATGTATTATAAAATATAAAAGAGTTCTGAATTTACTTTCTTAATATGCTGCTAAAATTAGTCCATAGATTATACCACTTTCTTACCTCTGAGTATAGGACTACTACCTCAGGTCAACCATGTCCCAGGAGAGACAGGACTGGCTCTAATTTCAATTGAGTGCGATGCCCAAAGGATTTTGTTCCCTCCTTTTTATTTTAAGATAGTCACAGTTATCTTAATTTTTAATATTTGTATATTCTGTTAAAAAGTCAGTTTATTTAAGTTCATTACATTAACAAATGTGTGAAAATAAAAGTGTTTACATTCTGTAAATGTTTTTTGATTGATGTCTGATTATTTAATATGAAATCTGGGTAACATAATGGCAATGAACGTCGGTCAGAAGGGCCCCATAGGATTTTCTGCCTGGGGCCCTAACAGACTCTAGAATCGCCTCTGCTACACTTGCCTTTCCCATACAAAGCCACACTGCTTAGACAGCGTGTGGCTCCAAGCCATTTTCTAATTGTGACAGGTTGGTCAGCCCACTAATGACTTCCTAAATTAGGTGATTTGCTGAGGGGTGTGGCATTCGCCTCATTGAGCAATTAGTGAACACCTGTGAGCGATATACCCTGTGTGCACCTATTGCTCCACCTCTCTGGTCACCTGATTTCCTGTTTGCCCTAAGCTCATGCTTCATTCCCTTCCTGGTTGGTCCACAGGTATGTTGTGGAAATCACTTGCTGTCCATGTTTTAGTTGCTACAACCTTGTATTTTACTCACCAACAGGTATGTGGAGGCTGGTGTGTGCAGCAGTGTGCTGCTTTCTGCCGGCCGAGGTAGACATTAGGCTAATTATAGACATAATTAATTTATGTGACTGACTAAGGTAAACTAAGCGTAGGATATGGCAGGATTCCCCTGTATGGCATCCAAGGTAATGTTTGTAGTGATTTAATTGTAATGTTTTATTCATGGTTGTTTACGTTCTGCCCTTCTTAGGTCTCATAATGTTAGCTGCTGTTTTGCCTCCAGCAAAACTTACTTCCTGCAAACTTGTTCCATACTGATTTTGCCTTCAATCATTAGCTATTTTGTTGTTTTGTTTCCGCTGGTCGGTTCAACAGTGCTGTCTGTGATCTACCTGTATTGTTTGACAAACCAACTGGTCCTTTTGAAACTAACCCTAGGCTATTTTACTAGGCATTGACTTATAGATATTTATCTGAGTAAAGGGGTTAAGTGTCTTTAGTGGGTCTGCCTATCACCCTTTTGTGTGACATTAATTGCACTGTGGATCACCTTTTTTGGACTGTTTGCTGTGTTTCAGAGTGAATAATTGCACAAGTGGATAGCTCCCCTTTTAGCTCCCCCCCCCCAACCTTTCTAACATTTCTACCTTCGATAGGGGAACCTCATACACTGTCAACGGCCACATCAGCCGAGGCAACAATCCAAACTGCAGACACCTCAATTTTAACTTTCCTGGGAGCCTTGATTTGAAATGCCTTGTATCACTTCCTGCCTCAGCTCCTGAAATTGACCCTTATCACTGAGGCTTGCATCGTACCATCTTCCTAAGCTTTTAATGGGTTTCTGATGAGTGTGAAATTACGACAATGTCCCATATTATATTAAGATAAAGTGTTGAGATATTTTAAACATAGTATTGAACAGTGCAAAAAGCAGATATTTTCAAAATGGTATTGTTGCATTACTAACGTCCAAAGTGAAAACATTACAAAGAAAAATAAATCTAACACAAAAAGAAACACACTGTTGTAGAGGACAATATAAAAATGTCATAGTACCCAAAAAATAGTGTACATTCTAGGCATAACTATAGGAAATAAATAGTGGAATTGAAATGGGAAAAGCATGGTTGCAGTGGCAAAGGGAATTGAAGAGAAATTGTCGAAATATGGGAGTATGGGAGTTGATGGAGGTTTTAAAGCAGGCCAACCTCATTGGGTGGCAACAATCCAGTCATCTTCACAACCAGACATAATACAACATGGCCAGTTAAAAGCACTCCCATGCACGCCTCTCCTTTGTGTGGTTTTGTCTGTGCTACAGGACGTTCAGCATCCCACCTCCACCATGCACTGTCACCAGGAAACCTGATTGAATCTTCACAACTTCAGAGCCCGTTTATTAGTAGCAGAAACTTGTAATATGAGCCATATCCTAGTCTCCTACAATGAGCAAGAAACTGTCAATTATGGCTGCAGGGCATTATTTATAGTACAATGACTGTTGGACTGCTTTCACAAGGCCAAATAACTGCAAAGCACATTCACTGGCATTAAATTGAAGTTCATTTGTGATTTATATATTCCAGGTGCGTAAGACACAGGTGCGCTACTTTAAATGAGCATACAAAGCTTTATCCGGTCTCCGATATTTTAATAAATCAGGTATCAGCACAATTTGATAAATGGTCTTAAGAGAATGTTAAAGTTTAAATCCAAGTGCAATTTCATAAATCACTGATGTTGCGTGAAAACCTCGTATTTCCAATGGGGTTTTCAAAGGGTTTACTCAACCCATGTAACCCTTCAACTGAAGTCAAAACTTGAAAATCACCAAAATTGGACTGTTTCACAGGTTTTCACATGACAACAGACAAATGAAGCCCCTGGTTGACAGCCTGCATCAAATCAAAATCTCTGCTCACTTGAAATGTGTTGCATATGTCAACAGTGTTCAGGTTAATGTGCATGTGCAAGGCTGAAAGGAAGAACTAGAAATGCTTGATACATCTGCTGATCATAAATCCCATAAAATCACTGAGGTGTTAATGACTTTCTTTTTTTAGGTGTTCATGGTTCTCTCTCTCTCTCTCTGTCCAGCTCTCTCTTTCTCTCACTCACTCTCGCTCCCTCGCTCACATGCACACAATTTTGCTCCCATCAACTCCATAACCATAATGATAGTAATTACAAGTACGGACTGGACATCAACAATAATTAGCATCTTCTAGAGGTGAAATACTAATGGATCTGGTTTGCACAATTTACTTCAGATTGATTGAGTGTGCGTGTGTGCTTATGCCCTAGATTTGACATGCCTGTGCATCTAGGCTTGCCCAGCCACAAGAAAATACTCACCAATTAGCTAACACCATGCTCTCTAATGGAAGACAATGCAGCAGAAAGACACAGTGAGAACACATGATAAACTAGGGCATAAGCACAGGCAGAGATCATTATGTGTAGGGAAAATTCAACAGCATGTTATGACATATCGTAGGTTCCTCTAAATGTTCCTATAACATGTGACCCTGTTTGGCTAAATTGAGCCACTGTCTCCAAACTATGCATTCACACTGAGCAACATGATCACCAGGTCACCAGAAGTCCACTTAGGGAGCTAAAGTTGACATCACCTCTACTTGCCCCTGGTTCACTTCAGCCTATTCTAATACATTACAGAGTAATTGATATAAGGACACCACAAACCGTATGGTTTCGATTCTGCAATATGTCAAAGAACAAGGTGATATTTTCTTCATTGACTACCTAAGTACACACTTTTACATGCAAATTATTTAAATGAATTGTTAATTGTTTATTTTTATTAAATTGTGTTTATCTTATGATTGCTTATAACAGTGTTGCCAGGTGATTTTCAACATAATCTAGTTTTCATTTCAAGTGCAGTGAAAAATTCATGATTTGCCTGTTAAAAGTTTGTAGCTGCTCGAGAACACTACATAGATGCAATCGGAGCCTCTCACACTTTCCATAATTGGTCAGAACAGAGACATATGAAGGTATTTCCCTGCCAAAACTATTTTCAGAAGTGTAACTCATGATGTGCAAGAGCGAAAAACAATTTGAGCAAGAAAATCAGATTTTCTATTCACAAAACTCTCTTTTCAGTTACGCTAAAAAGAGAGTCGACAAAAGTCGGCAGGTGCAAAATTGACGTTTGCAAGTGTAAAAGCGTAACTGAAAAGAGTTTTGTGAATAAAAATCTGATTTTCTTGCTCAAACTGTTTTTCGCTCTTGCAAATCATGATACACTTCTGAAAATATTTTTGGCAGGGAAATGCCTTCATAGAAACACCCATCAATCAAGTGTCTTGCAGTGTGAACGCACAGTAAGACCCTTTACATAGGCTACACAAGCAACACACAACAACACAAGGGGCAACGTTCAATGTTGCAATGTCATGCGATTCAGGTGGAGGCACTAAATGAAAACTGACTGAACATAACTAAATGAACAACTGCAGATGAAGAAGTAGTGTTTCTGTTATAAACACATACCAATAACTACCATGGTGCCCAGTGGTAACTAGCTGCCAACGCCTGTTGACTGATCCCAATCACTAAGCAGCTCAGACAGCCAGCCCCCGGATTGCACTGGTTCTTATCATGGCTAATCAGGGGCGAGACGATGAAGGAGAATATCCGGAAATGTATGGGCAGAACTTCCCCATCTTGCATTCTCGAAGAATGCATGTATGTACGCCTCTTTGTGTCAACAATTTATTTTAGCTGCAATTGAACATGTATAAAAGCATTTCTCGACAGTAGTCATTTTTAAATACCCCCTTTTGGATAAGTGGTTTAGTGGTTTATAACCTCAGATATACTGAGGGAAGCCGGTCGATGTGCCTGTGCTATGTAAGCAGAGAGCTTGTACCAACCTATGTACCAGGCCTAAGGGATACTATAAATGCATGAAGGGACAGGTGGAAATCTGTTATACTGGAGGTAAGTGGTTTATCACTCCAGCAGCAAGTGAAAACAACAGAGAATTTATGCATGCGTCTAAGTTTGGAAAGCTTAAATATCTTAGGGACCCCAGTGCCCCTAAAACAGTACACACAGACTTCAGGGAGAACCCCCTCACACCCCCACCGCTTACATCCTCCACCACATTTACCCCTCATCCTTGTCGTAAAGAACCAACAAATCAACACTGTTCATTGAAGTTCAGACTGCTATCATCCTGTGGGCAAATGGGAGGAGAGCATCACCTCCATCATGAGTAAAATCTGACGGAGGATGTACCTCTTGTGCCAAATGTCAAAGTACAACTCCTCCCAATCAATCCTGATCCACATTTATGCCACCATCGTAAAGTTAGTCATCATCCATCACTGTCCAGTTTGGGACAGAATCTGCCCACGATCAAACTACAACTGTTTGCCCATAACAGCCAACTATTTTAGGAGCATCCCTTGTTATTGACTTTTTGACTTCGCCAAGATTTAGAACCATTTCAGAAGGGTTTAGTTGGGACAAATTGGTCCAAATGGAAAATCTCATGTCTATTTTTACAACTCAAGTGTTAGTCTTTGTTCAACAGGTGGAGAGGGTAACTGGCCTCCATCTGTAGTTGATTACATCAGATCTGTGTCACAGACATGTGAGGGAAAAACATCAGACTTGGGATGCTTTGAGCTGCAATATGAATGATAAAGATAGAAGGAAGATAAAACAACACTATCAACATAGTGTGTATGAAATCAGATATTTGCACTGCGCTACTACAACCTGTACAACCTGGTGATGTTTATAGATTTGATAGACTTTTTATCTAATTTTAGTCTGTTGTTAGTGCTATTGTTTGCACAGTATGTTATATTTGTGTTTACATGCACATTTTCATTCCAGTAGTGTTTGGTATTCTCAGGTTTTCAATTTCTCAGTTAAACACACACCTTAAACACAATAAGCCTGCTAAGTTCCCATCACCACTATGAGAAACCTGATAGCTGAGAGTTTCTATAATCTGAATATTCAGTGTGTATACAGGGATGTTTGTGATCAGGATATGCATGTAAACAGGAATAACACCTTATAACACCAGGATATGAATTATTAGCTGGAAGATGGGTAATATAATATGTTTCAGTGGCAGTTGTTCTCTTTGTTTAACACACAGTAGCAGTTGGTAAATGAAGTGCCATGCAGGGTGCAACATGTCATGTGTAATATATTGTATTGAATGTGTGTGTTGGGTGTACCGTAAGGCTTGTTGCGGGTAGGGCTGATAGAGCCTTGTGGTGGCAGATGGTTTCTTCCCCCTTCCTTTTCGACGGCGTGTGGGACTAATTGTTTTTGCACTTGGGTGTTTTAAAATGGCATCTGATTAAAGCTTGCCACCATTAAAGCACTGAAGATTGCAGAGCTATTCATCAAGTTGAAGTTCGGCCTCATTGCATTGTTTATCATTTTCAACAGGTTCATTTGATTTAGAATAAAAAAACAGGCTTTTACTAGAGCTGGAAATAGGCTCAGCAATATTGTAGAAGGCAAGTAATTATACCCTGGGTCATAATTTCGTGTTCACTCCAGTGTCAGAAAAACCTATAAACTCACTTATAGAGGCCGAGAAGGGGAATGGGATGGTGCATGTTTATGGATGTTGGAAGAAAGTGAGATAGAGAGAGACAGAGAGAAAAGAGAGAGCAGCAGCTACTGCAGCTTGCTTGACAACATAACAAATGTTGTCTCTGGACCATTAATTTATCAATACTTTGTAACTGCTGCGAGCAAATACATGAAATGCCAAATAATGCATCCTTTTTGTCATTGCACTATCTCCGGCCTGCAAGAGGGGAAGTAACTCATTACAATTACTTTTGTGTACTTGTACATTTTTGAGTGCTTCTTAAAATGTGTTTTGACTGAGGTATTTTACTTCACTATATTTTAAATAGCTTTCATTAAAGTATAAAAAAGAGTAAACATTTTGTATGCTCTTCATAAGCAATGCATCAAAAATAAATTGTAAATAAATATTAAATTAAATAAAGAAATAAACAAATTGGGTGATTGTGGAGCCATTCAGAGTAATCTTGGCTTTATTTGGTTTATGCACTTATTTAAGTTTTTTGCAATTAGAATAAGTTAGTTTGAATTTTCATCATAGTTGTCCTCTTTTCCATGGGAAAGATCATATGTAACATTGTTTTGTTGGATAAAAGAGTAACTCAGTAACCATTAGTCTGAGTACATTTGAAATTAGTTACTTTTCACATTTACATAAGTAGATTTGTACACCAGTTACTTTACTTCTACTTGAGTAGGATATTTTAGTACTGTTTCTGTACACCTTTATGAAAATGCCCCTTCCCCACCTGGAAATGTGACAAAGTGACAAAGTGACATCTGTCGCCTCTGGAGGGAGACCCATCAGTTTTGCACAAGTATTTTTAGCCATTGAGATCAGCCCAGGGCTCTACCAGAGGAGTGAAAACAAGTCGGTGCCAGCATGGAGAGAAACATCTGTTCAACTCTGCCAAAAGCAATCCCCTCCATTCAATTCACTGGCATTGAAATGAATTGAATGGATGAATGGACCCCTAATCATGGGCATGGTAAATAAGGCAAACAGAGGGTAGCAAGGTATATATCAAACATGCATGGGCGAGAGAGAGGAAACAATGCTAATGCATTGTTTCCTCTCTCCCTGGGTGTTGTTGGTATTTACAATTTACTTCATTTCCACACACTCTATATTGTCACATGTTTCCATGATGTCAAACACATTTGTTTGATCCTGCTTCCTTTCAAACATAGCAGCAGAAATTGAACATGCTGTGACAACGTATCAATTTAGATGCAGTAGTTCAATGAGCTGCAGTGACGGCTATCCCGCCTCTTGATCTGATATTGATTTCCAGCGTGTGTGTTTGTGTGTTTGTGTAAGCACATGACTTCATAGGCTTGTGATTCCTTGACACTTTGCCAATTCTATAATGTACGAAATCCCAAAGATGTAGATCACAAAGGCAACGTCTATTTTTTTTATTGAATTGGCCATTAAGATCAGAAAATTGTTTGACAAGTGATATACCATGTTATATATCAAATGCAAAACAGTATGTCACAAATTTTCATGAATGTTGAAAAAAATGTTCATAACCAGTTAAAACTTGTATGCTTGACAAAGGTTTGATTCATTTACAATTTAAAGCTGCATTAGACAACTTGGCACATTGGCGGCTTCACATAGAAACTGAAAGATTTGAACTTCAATAGCCAGAAATCCTGCAAGGTGGCATCAGTAAAGAGCACACCGCACACTCATGTTTACCAACCTGGCTGCTCTGTGATGCTTTATACCAAAGGACAAGAAAGACAAAGCATCTAACATCGAGTCCAGCTTTGTCTGGACGGGGCATTCACTGCTGTCTTTGATTTCGCTCATACGTTTCAATTTATCACTTCCTGTGTGGAGAAGACTTCCCACCGGTGTACATACCCAACACTGGAATTTCATTTAGGGAAATAGAGTGAATCCACAGGGTCTAAATTAGTGGGGATGCTCATCTCTGTTGCAGCCGCACCGACAGGTGTATTGTGACAGACAAACTAGCAGAGATTTAATTATTTTTTTTATCTCTGCCTCAACCTAATTTTCAATTTATTAAAGTTTCCAACAGAAAGTTAACATTCCTTCCCTTTTTCTCTGTGAAGAAGCCTATTTGCGTTGCTGGGTTTGGGTTCAGGTCCAGACTGGGTGAAAATGTAGGAAAATCTAGCCCTACTTTGTGGTTTAGGCAGGTGAAATTTTACATAAAAATCTTACCTTAACATTCCCAAGTCTGAGTTCTTACTCTCAGTGAAGGGGGAGCTGGATCAGCATGATAATTCCAGCACTCACATGGGAAGGTTAGCAGCACCAGGAAGGGCTGTAGCTTGTCACTCAGGCAGCTGACTGCTCCTTTCCATTGCTTTGTTTCACGTGAAAGGCACTTTCCATGTTCATCTCTCCTGTAGTCCTTGAGAATGAATTGAGGAGTTCTCTTCAGATTCTGCCTCATTGAAGAGCTCTAATATAAGGAAATGGAAAAAAGAAAAATCCCACCCACCACCACAACTGCAAGATGAAAGAGAGGGATGATCATCATTCATCTCATCTTATTGCACCACAAGTATAAGGAGAGCTAATAACAGAGGCAGACGCAAGGTAAAGATAAGGGAATAACATGGAAATTACATTTGCCACATGTGATCATTTATATCAGTCACAAGATAATGAGGGCAATTTCCATTCACTCACATCGTTGTCATCTGCAGATTGATCAAAAATGCAAACTCAGGCTGCAAGCTTACCATGTACATTCATTAACAATAGATTGCTGAGACGTGGACCGCAGGTCTGTATTAGATACAGGCACATACATGCTCTCCAGCCAAGTTTTCTCCATTTTCATTCTAACACTTTGGCTGATAGGAACTGAAACATTCTGCACCATTGATTTTAATGAGCTTATCCTTGGATATTCTTTCTCTCACAGCGAAAATCACAGGAGAAAAAATGTCGTGACTTTAACATTTTCCCAAAAAAGAAATTGATTAGTCATTCTTTGAAAGAGTCAGAATGCACTGATTTTTTTTGTCAAAGAAATATAGAAACCAAGGGACAGGCAACATAATGGGCTGCAAGAGACTTAATTACATTTTAGAAGTGGCTCTCACTTTGGTGTTTTGCTCCAAGGAGCCACTACATTTATCCAACTAGCCTACAGATGCACTGCACATCCTGCAGAGCTGCACCTGAACACCCTGGTTCCTGCCAACAGATCTCCACTGTACACAGCAAGCAGGCAACAACAGTGACTAATGCACAGATACAGAGAGAAAAGTGATGTAACTCTCAATCATTTATGGCCTTGTTTCAAAGACTTTGACACAGGAAGAGGCAGGAGATGTCCAAGGTTTAAATCATTCATTTTGGAAAAAGATAATATAGACCTGAATAGTAAATAAATAGACTCCATAAAACTTTACTGGATTTGACATCGAGATGATGTATGCCAAGAAAGAGAATAACACAGCAGCTCCTATTTTATTCAAACTGAAGGGAAAAAATCCATTGAAGAATAGGGCAAGTGCTTAACGCCAGAGGCTGTAAGCTGATGAATCTTGTACTCATCGTTCCTTATATTCGATCCTTATCTGATTTACAGGTTAAGGTTACACTAGGCTCTTATGAAAGGTTTTTTATTGATGTCTGGCCTGTCTGACTAGTAGCTGTCTCTTTACTAATATCAACTACGCCCACACACTCTCACTATTTACACTGCAGCAAAACTCTTCAGGCACATATTTTCTGGAAAAAGTATTGGTTTAGACACATTTAGATTCAGCTACAGTAAAGTTTGTTTAGAAACTCGAGGTAGCAATGTAGAGCATCAAACAAAGTGTAGTTTCATGTTGAAAGTCAACTGAAACATGATCCACCATATACAGTCATTGCGTGTCAAAGAGCACTCAAGTACCCGAGGCCCTTTCATTCAAATATCACACTTGACCACAGCAACATCTAAGAGGCCGGAGGTGACAGCTTATCAATAACACTATTATATGACCTGTCAGGAGATATAACAGAGAGTTCTGCCACCATGTCAGACCACAGCAACCAGAAAACATATCGCTTGTTGTTTGTGTTTTTTTACAGTTAACAGTCAGCACTGAGGGACCTGTTATACTTTATGTTTCAGTAGTCTCCAGATAGATTGTAATTGTGTTTTGTCACCATTACTTGATAAATAAAATGATCATGTTATGTGTGAAATGCAGTGCCCTTACTGGTGGATGGGCAATCACTACATATGGAGGACTTGAAATAATCACAGTGTCTTAAATCCCTGCCCATAGGCACCCCTGTAATTCTCTGCAGCAAGCAACACAAAATCTGGGGAGAAAAACATCACCTGTTCACACCACAACACAATTAATTTGGGACTTGTGCTTTGCCTTTAAATGGTGTTATTCTGAGGCACAGTATGCCCAGAGCTACTACTGTCAAAACAACACCTCTTGGACAGTGCCATGAGACTGTATGCATCCAGATAGCAACAGTGCCATCTGCAGACTGAAGCTTTGTAGGATCCCATCAGATCAGTCCCCACATGGTCTCATACAAACAAAACCCTGAATAAGATGTGAAGAAATTATTTAATTGAGCAGTTATGATGAGGGTGGTTAAATGAATGGTAATTACTTAGATTAGCCTTGTTGATTACTGTGACAACCCTTTCCTTTCCCCTCCTGGTCTGGTTTCATATTCCACGCTTATTGGCTTCCATGGCTTTCAGCAGCAGCCACAGCTCCGGCTGAGTAATGAACCTCAGCGCCAATAATGTTTCCTCAGCTTCCTCACCAAGTTGCTGCAGGGCTTCAAAAAGCATCTTTATAGAACAAAATTTGCTTCCTGGCTCAACATCCAAGCTCTATCATTCTGCCCTATACTGTTTGTTTTTTTTCCTCGGGAAGCTGTGACTTTTAGACAAAAGAATAAATTTGGTGGATTGGGAAAGTAGTCTGCAGGGGCGTCATTTCCCTAAACCCTAAGGTATGGCAAAGCCCCTGAATCCGATATCATTTGCCAGTAAAACCCAGAAACCTGCTTATATCGAGAAAAAAAATGTCTGGGGATAAGTAGAGCAATGACTGGTGACTGACAAGATTTTATTATTTGGTCAGCGTGACAAATGATTAGATGTATGTCAACAAACTATTGGTTTAGAGGGAATGTTGGTCCTGAAGGCTCCCCTGATGTTGATCTCTTTCTCCAGCAATCTTTTCTCTTCATTAACAAAAATACAAGATGAAGACTAAACTAACTTAAACTAAGTGATGGAGAGTGGGGCCACGTTCTAAATGCATCTCAGTGGAACACATTTCTTTCCTATTTTCCTGGGGAAGCTGTGACTTTTAGATTACAGTATGAAGTCGATGGACTGGTAAAGTAGTCTGTTGAAATAACCTTGGGATCAAATTTTCCACAGTAAGGTAAAGCGGTCTAGCTCAGGTCTCCAGTGTGGCAGACTAAGCACCCAAACCACCTAGTCTAAAGCTCAGGGGAGCTACCCCAAGTCATCAAATCTAGTCTTGAGATTTCACCCCCATCCCCTCCACCACCACAGTACCTCAATTTCCTCTCTATCTATATATGTATACAGAATGGGGCTGGGTGTATGAGGTTTCTGTCCTGTGCTGCTGTTTGTTGTTGTTTTCATACTGTTTTTATGCCCTTGGTGCGGATTCACTGTCCAAGACGAGTATGGTATGGTATGGTATGGTATGTTATGTTATGTTATGTTATGTTATGTTATGTTATGTTATGTTATGACCTAATGTTACAACATTATCAGAACAAGGAGGTTTGGGAGGAATTCTGGGCCCCCTGACAAGATATGACATGCCCACCCTATTGCTTCTTACACCTCACCTCTCTCAAGGGTGACCAGATTGGGGTTTTAGCTCTGTTTCCCAGAGGCAGAGCCACTCTGGAGGCAACCAATCTTATTGGTTGAATTAAACCTTAACTGGCGGAGCCAAAGAATCGGGGCGCAAGTTAGCTAACTGGCTAACATGAAGCAGAGATTAAACAAGCCGGTATTTAAGCCAGTATTTTAAAATGAGGGGAACCTTTTCGTGGCTAGTTCCCCTGATAGGAAAGGTCGAAGTTCCTGGAACTAAGTATCGTACTAAATTCCTGGATAGTTCCTGCAGTCAGAAAACAACATATTTCTGCCTCCAGAGCAGCTCTGCCTCTGAGGAATGTTTGTAGAACTAAAAACTCCAATCTGCAAATGGGATTGCCCCTTTGCCCCCCGCTAGCGGATCAGAGCTATGTGTTACAGGATACCATGGCAGCTTCCCTTCTCCAGAGGCCATATCCTCCATCCTCCATTAGTTTGATGTGACTGCACCAGGCTGCCGTGCTGTGAATTATTCACACCTCCATTGTCTGAGCGGTCCTCACCTATCAACAGATGCTCTGGCAGTGGGAGTGCAAGCAGACGACCCCTTTTCAACTCCTGACAGGCGTCTGGCCTCCCCTGTCTGCTACCTGTCTGGGCTGAGTGTGATCACAACAGAGACAGCTGCAACAGGTAAGAGTTGAATTCTTATGCTGTTATGAGTAAGTTATTGGTGCTGTTTTCCATGTTTTTTTTTTTACAGACAGCAAACTTAACAGCCATTCACCTCAACACACAAAACTTTTTTTTTGCTCTCCTGCTTCCTAAAGAGAAGATAACATGTAGTGGATTTTCTGATAATGTCTAGATAAGGTTCAAAAGTGCATGGGAGCAGTTTTAGTTGTGATAATACAAACAATTCAAATTCAAGTATAGGCATTACCTGACTGTATAGAAAACATTTTAAGATGCTGTGTAACACATGCACTTTTTTTTTTTCCTAGAAACATGATTGCCTCCCCCTATTGGTTGCTTTTCTTCCAGTATGCTTTCATGCCTCTATCTAGGGCAGTTAGAGCTTGTTACAAGGGATGTAACTGTCTCCCAGACATAAAATATGTCAACTGTTCAGGTGGGAATTTATCCACTCTTGTCAGCAACTTCCCATTCAACCCAGAGTATTTGGACCTGTCCAGGAACCTTTTGACAGGCCTCCCCATGGGCTCCTTTGTGGCTCTTTGGGGCCTGAGGGTGTTACTACTGAAAGAGAATAACATCACTTCTGTGGCTGACAGAGCTTTCATCAACCTCCAGAGCTTACAAAGACTGGACCTGAGTCAGAACCACCTCTCTGCCCTGGGGGATGGCTTCTCCCTTGGCCTAGACTCCCTGACAGAGTTGTTCCTGGCCCACAACTGTCTCACTGTCCTGGAAAGCAGAACTTTCCAGAACCTGTATAATCTTGTGAAGCTGGACTTGAGTGCCAACCTCATCCAGCTGGTCAAGCCCAGAGCTTTAAGCAGCATGACAGCCTTGCGCCGGCTCTGCTTGGATAGAAACCGTCTGACCACCCTGGACTTGGACTTCTTCTCCACCCTGCGCTCCCTAGAGGTGCTGGGGCTGCAGGGGAACCAAATTGGCACTACTGAACCAGCGGTCTTCACTCCGCTCTGTAACCTGGCACAGCTGGACCTGACCTTCAACCAGCTGTCTGGGCTGCACTTTAAGACCCTTCTGAGCATCTGCACCTCCAGCGTGCATGTCCTCCTGGAGGGCAACCCCTGGCACTGTGACTGTGACCTGCAGAGGGTCTTCAGAAAGCTGGCCAGTGTCCACCGACTATTTCTTGATGATTACAAGAGGCTGAGGTGCAGCGAGCCCCCCGAGTTAAATGGTAGTTTGATGGTGGAAGTGGATGAGGAACTTTGTGTAGGTGAGACAGTGACTGTTCTTATTCTGACCATGACAGTCGTGATCACAGTGGTAGCTGCCATTATCATGGGAGAAAAGAATAAGAGAAGTAATTCAACAAAAGACTGGACAGAGGAGAGTGTGGGGCTAGAGGCTTACTGTGATAATTAGGACTGTATAACAAGGAGCCTGCCAGAAGAACTGTAAGCTAATCACTAGAAATCTGATCACCCTGATTTTGCTGTATTTCAAGGTCTGTCTATTTTGAGGATAGAACATATTATAGGACATTCTATACATTTCAATATGAAGAAAAGATTCCTATGCTTTTCTTTAAGATGGTGAGTAAAACGTCAGCTTATGATAAAACCATCTCCTTACCTCCTACTCACAAAGGAGAAAAAAGATACAACTTTCTCGGTGAGCAGACGTAATATAAGCAGTGGGAAGTTGTTTTGTTTGCTTGCTACTATTAGGCATTGGGTGACTGCTTCCCCACTCACCATATGGCTGCCTCTTTGTGAAGCAATCATCGACAGCAGAATGGGAGAAGAGGGCAGTTTGTAAAGCACAATGGCGGCGATGCTTGTCAAAATGCGACCATGTATATTTCATGCTATTACATGACCTCGTTTCAACTTCGATTGATGTTGATAAGAATTAGTGCTGCCAATGACACTGGGGTGTGAAATTGAGACGTAGGAGAGTGAGTCCTCATAGAATAGATAAGAGGCAGTGGGTGTAAAATAGTTCTAACATGATAAACTAGTTTTAATGCAGTCTGGTTTCCTGTAATATATTATGTTTATGGTAATGACACAGCCATTCATTACACTTTATTGTACTTTATCATTTGTAGCCCATAAATGCTATGAATCCTTCCAGGTCAGTACACACAAAGAGGTTAATTAAAAAAGTCATTTTTTTTGTCATTTTACAAGTTCGTTGACCTTTTTTTCCCACCAGCCTTGTAGTTGTTTTAGCGATGTTCTGATAAGACTGGTGTTAGTGTGGTGCTACATGTGAATTATTTATTTTGCTCCACTTGAAGCAACATGCTTTATCATCACGCCCCATATCCCTGTTACCAACTCGTAGTGGATGGCTGCAATCCAGCATGCCCTGCAGCTCTACATTACCTCTTGGAGTGTGGTCAAAATTATTAATGTTGCTAATCCCTAGGTGATTATCATTAACGGCTATTGATTCCAGGGGTTGTTAGACTGACATCATAAGTTAAAATAATGAAATTAACAATTACAATTTAGAGTGGCCACTGCAAGAAATGTTGCTCATATCAACTAATTGAGCTCCCTTGTTTATTCAGTTAAATAGAGACTGTGTATCTGAGTATATTGCAAACACCTGTAGTTAACTAAACTGGTGATTTTTGTCAGTTTAATAGAAATGTAATATTATCCACAGTATACTGACCATTATTTAGGTTTTTGAGTGAAATATGCTTTACTTTTGTAATATGGGGAAGGACAACATCTAATTGCATAGCTAAAAGCTTGAACTACTGTACATTCAAGGCTGACTGCATGTATTGAATTTCAGTTCACAGTAAGGGGCACTATGAATAAACCAAAGACCAGTGTGGCCACAATGGAATATCTTTCTGTACTGATTATCTTCTCTTTGGATGCATTGCAAATAAATACCACCAGAGGGAAGTAGATAGTTATTTTCTGAAAGATATACTACCGCGACTGTTAAACTGATACATGTTAAAGACTATTGACTATAGAAACAGTTCATTCATTTTTTTCATGATGAACAATGAGTGCTGGCTAATTTTACATTTTTTCCTTTTGTAAACACTTCCCTTCAACCTATAATACGGTTGCTGCTGAAATTAAATAAAATGAAGATAACAATTGAAGATTAATTAGAAGTGCAATGATGCTACCAGGTTTCTGAAAACTACCCATGTATCTTAACCACACTGCAACCACGCTGTAGGGAGATTTTCTATCCATCACTTTCTTTGACCATGAGATAAAATAAAAATGCAGACAAGGGAAATTCACAACACAGTGGGGCAGATTGTGACACAGATCAGAATATTAAAGACCTGGTTTGAGAGGTTTTACATGCCATCTCAGGACACAATGGAGCAAAATGCAATTTACAGCCAGTGAACAAAACATTGTAGGAATACCCTTCTAAAATTGAGTTGCACCCTCATTTGCCCTTAAGATGTCAAAGGTGTTTCACAGAGATGCTGGCCCATGTTGACTCAAATGTTTTCTGCAGATGCGTCAAGTTGGTTGGCTGAAACCCCCAACCAACTTTAAATCTTGAAATCTGAAGTAATTTTTTGTCAAACCATTCCTGGATTATCCTTGCCTTGCCAGCAGCATGGGATGTTATACTGCTGCAAATGTCCATTTAACAGGTTTGGTTTTGAGTCTGGTCTTGGTCTTGACTCTGATCTCCAGAACATTTTTCTGACAGACTGGACTTGTCTTGGTTTCATGTCTATTCTGACACAGACTTGTCTTAGTCTTGGCCACAATTGGATGTTGACTATCCTATCAAAAAATATAATAAAATGCATAATTTCATTGATTAATTTTATTCTCCAGTACAACAAACAATTTAAGAGATTTCAGCCTGTGTATGTAATGGTCCTGAAACTTATATGCATTGAATAGTCTAAAACCTGTGCACTGATCAGTTCAATGTTGAAGGGTATTGTAGAAAGTTCCTGCAGATAGAGATCTACATCTCTGTTCATCCTTAAAGGTGCAACAAGTAAGGTCTTTACTGGCCCATAGCACAAAATGACCATAGAATATGGGGCTTGATGATCAGTACCAATGACTCAATGATTATTGATTATTGAGATTTCTGGCTTTCAAAACTCACTTTCTGGCCCATAATCTGTTTTGGAACAAAAACTCCCCACCCACTGGAATTTCATTTAAGCTACGAAGGCTGAAAAGCCTCGTTCTCCAGCCAAAAAAGCAAATGACAAAGCAATATTATTATTACAGTATTTTACATTGTGATATATTACCTTTTTCTTGACATTTTATGGGATTCAATTTGCTCTGGTCTCGGTCGATAGGACATTGGTCTCAACCCCCTTTGGATCAGGGGCCAGATGTATAAAACTGTATATTCAAGAGTCAAGATTGGAACCATGCCTACACAGTCTTTTTGTCAGATTTATACATGGTATTGATGTATTGTTCTGTTTTATAAATCTCAATTATCATGAAACTGAGCACGTGCATAGGCCTAATGTACACTCCCACTGCCGCAATTAGCAATAAATGGATGTTGACACACCTCTGTTTATCCTGGTTTCTCCATAAATGCCTGTCATCATCATGGGCCAGAAAATCAACACTCTCTAATGGCTTGTTCTTGCCTTAGTTTGCATTGGCAACATCCTCTAACAACATGTATCATTACCCACAGCCACTATATATTGTGAGCCATAATAACCTATTGATTGATAACCCATGTGTAGGTCTAATTGATCATCCAATGTCTGCGTTATCTCACAATACTGTATGATTTGGGTGACAATATGTAAACCAGCCCTGACATTCACAGACAGACACACTACTGCCACTGGATTTGAAATCATGCTCAGTATCCTTTGGCTTTCAAATGTCACTCCACTTTAATCAAGGGGCCCAGTGTATGCCAAGAAAGTATACTTCACACCATCAGACCACCACTGCCTGCATGCAATGTTGACTTGCATAAAGATTGATCTGTGTTCCTGTGGTTTTCTCCATATACTTGTCCTCCCATAAGTGTGAAACAACAAGAACCACATTTCATCAGACCAGGCAATGAAAACGTTTACTGTGATACTGTGATACTGTGATACTAACTACAAGTTACGATGAGTGAATTTTCAGCACAAATATAACAACCAATAAACTGTACCCTGTCTGTTATGCTGCACATTTTTGTCTGTCTGTTTTGGCCTGATTCATCAACTAGTCATTTTCCATTGGCATGCTGTTGGTTGCATGGTGGACCACTGTTGATATGCACAGGAAGCTGTTAGAGGTGAAACAACAATCAGTTTTTTAGTTCCTGATGTACTCAAATGTCTCAAATGCTACCATACTTTGTTGAAAGTACTACTGTCTTGCATATTCACCCTATGAATTGCACACATAATAACACATAATAAAACCCAAGGCCTGAAACTGCTTCAATGTGTGATCAATAAGTGATTATAGCTTTAACCAGCATTCACCTGGTTAGTCTAGTGTAGACAAGTACAACTGACACAGATCATCCCATTAATGCAGATCAATGAACCTACTGAACTTTCAGATCGACTACAACAGAACAGCTCCACAGTGTCAGCAGACAACTGCAAGCCCGTATTAATCGGTGGGAGTCTGTGTTTTACTGAAGCTCACAATTACCCCATTTATGGCATTAAATATGATCTATTTGGCAGTGAGGCAGCCCTCACTTATTTGTTAGCATAATGGACAGCCACTCAGCAGTTTCTAATCTTACAACATCTATGATTAATTGAGTTTCCCTTCTTGAGTCCCAAGGGTCTAACAGTGGGGTGAAGGCAACACACTATGAAGACCGGCCAGACTCATTATAATTAAGCACTATAATTCTCCTTGTGCGCTGATATTCTGAGCCAAACACAGCCCTGCCTCAGCAGTTGGAAGAGGGTTTGGGATTGCCAACTTAATTCAGAAAAGTGCCATGGCCTCTATCAAAGGCTGACCCTTGGAGCACTACAAGCCATCTTTCTAGCTTGTATTTGCTGAACACTCATGCCACACTTACATCTGGTGTGTACGCGCACACACACACACACACACACACACACACACACTCATACTTATAATGACTTTTAACGTGCTTGACCCAATTAATATGTATTTTGATGGAGGAGGAAATTATTGAAATTGATCACTCCCATTTATTTACTAAGTCAAAAAGGCGTCAATTTCACCTGTAATTACCGCCCAGCGAAAGCATGTCCTAACTCAAGAAGGTGCAGCAGGCAGAGAGGACAGCAAAGAAGAGTTTTCTGTTTGAGAATTATTATATTTAAAGAAAATATAGATTCCCAAGTTGTATTATATTATCACTGCTTTATGAAATAAAAAACAAACTGGAACTTCGGAACAAGAGGAGTCATGTCATATCAGCATAGAAAAAACTTGGTTCATTTGCTGGCCTCCAGCTAAGATGGGGAGAACACACCATGCTTTCTCACCTGCACAATGTGAAAACAGCTTGTGATAGATGTTTCACCTGGTAGACATGCACACTCAGTACTTACTTTGTGCCTGAGATATTCTAACTGACTTCATTTGGATAAGACTGCTGTTGTGTGAAAACCTCATATCGCCAAAATGTGAATTTTTCACAAAATAAAAAGAGCTTAGTTTTAGTTTAGTTTTGAGTGGGTTTAATAAGCCTGAGGGTCGTGGAGTTTGAACTATGTAATCCTTCAACTGATGTTAAAACATGAAAATCACCAAATGAGGAGCTTTAAGGTTCTCACACAACAGCAGCGATATATGGTCTTAATAAATCAGTTGCTAAACTGGAGAGTGCTGCGCTGGCTTGAAGTTTTTGCATACGGTAGTAATTAGTGCTCCTCGTAAATATGGCCTTCAAACGCTTACTTAAAGGAAAATTCCACCCTTGGATACTCGTCTCGACTGTTTGATATCATCAATCTGTGATGTTCCATGCACTCTAGGAGTTATTCTGTGATGAAGTGTTGTAATTTACTTTTTGATATACCCACTTTCCCTCACCCTGCCTTGTCTGTTTCTACTTCACTTAGTGATTCCCTACATTACCCAGAATGCCTTTAGACAAACCCCAGAGAACGTGCCTGAACTTCGTCCAGCTGTTGGTTTACATGTTAGAGATCGATAGCAATGGCGATAGTGACAGTACGAGCAAGAGAGGGAGTTTTTCCAGTCAAGACAAAGTGAGAGTCGTGCCTCTTACTCAAAACGCAACATGTCATGTAGCTGCAATGCATACTGGTCTATTCAGCCTATTGTCAGTGTATGGTATCTCTATGGTATCTCTATCTTCTATGATGGATTTCTCGCTCTACAAATGTCTGTGCAGAATGGTGAGTCTAGAAAGAAGCACATTGTCTTTCATTCTGAAGGACTGACACAAAAACATGATGTTTTAGATAGCTGGAAAAATATTCTGCTATTAAACTCCATTGTAGCTGTGCTGGAAATATCTCAATGTGATGTCACACCATCTATGTTTGGTCAGTTATTCACTGGTATAAGAAAAATACAACCATACCAAACAATAAAATGGGCCCAGAAATGTAAGGTTGTTTTTAACAGCGTGTTGTTTTCCCTTTAAATATGGATTATTAAATATGAAATATGTGCTGTGTAAATAAATATAAGTAAATATATAGGTATATCTAAATATAAGTATGTTTTAACACATTTGTGATATGCAGAATATAAATATAACTGTGAAAACTGAAGGAGGATATATATATGCAAATTTACAGCAACATATGAACATAGGAGCACATGGTATTCAATGTGCATCGAATTCATACACCGTGTGGTCCAACATAGGTTTACTAATTCTCACTCTGTTCATGAGCAACTGGCTTGTCCTTGTAATCACTCCATCACCTCATTCCTCTCTCTTCGCTCCCCCTCTGTCTCGCTGTGGGAATCCTCTCTCTAAATCCTGCAGTGCATCTGACACTCCTATTACGCCAAGCTGTCACTGTCGCCATGGTGAGATGGCTCTCTTTGTTGTTGTTATGGGGCTGCTAATGGCTAGCCTCTGTTTGAAGCAGTTTAACAGACACATCAATGGGAGAGCTATGGAGAAAAGGATTGGTTGGGCTGGCGTGGAAAAATAGGGTTCAATGCCCACTGTGGATGGCAAATTAGTGTGAGAGTAAACAGGCTGTTGTCTTCAGTAATCCACAAGTACAAAGTCACTTCACATTCAATTCATTCAATTCAGGGTGTGAATATTCTTCAAAGTTCAAAAACAAAAAAAGGTTTTTGCATCCAATCTATGAGGACAAGAAGTGAAGAATTATCCTTTGCAATATTTATTTATTATTACTTTTAGTGTGAATCGCAGATGTGATTTACATTTTAAATTAAATGAATTGAGTAGAACCCTATTAAACACTGAACCAGGCCTAAAACTTTTCTTTAGCAATAACCTGCATCATTTTCATACAAATAAATGTCCATGTTGCTACTTTCTATCATGGATTAATACAATACAATAGTGATTCACTCTATAGTCAGTTAATGAAAGCTTTTACAGCTTCTACAAATCCTCTGGCACGCTTTGTTTAGAATAAACTGAAGAAGAACTGAGTAGTTAGCATGAGCAGCGATAGCTACCATGACTGAACAGACAAAGAAAAGAGCGCCACCTACAGAAACTCAAACTGTACATCTCACTGTTTGATTGACAAGAGATCTCTGGGAAGTGCAGTGCAGAAACACCACAGCGATGGACACTGAGCACCAGAGATGTATATAAACAACATGGATTTCACGGATTACCACATTAAGGGATGATGCCCCATAAAACATGATGCTCCTTTTGCTCAGGGTGTATGAATTTCAGCAAGCCTTCCTCAAAGCTAGAAACAAATGAAATAAGATTTTCACAGCAATGTCTTTTGGCAGTGGAAGATCAATATAGTGAGAGATAGCAGGGATAGGAGCAGACAACAATACCCAGTCACTACATGTCATTGTGAAATTCCTACTCTACAACATCAGGAGGATTCACCCCTTCCTCACTGACGAGATGGCGCAGGTTCTCATTTAGGTTCTTGTCATCTCTCGCCTGGACTACTGCAATTCCCTCCTTGCTGTTCCCCCGGCGTCTACCATCAGACCCCTGGAGCTTGTTCAGAAAGCTACAGCTCGTCTGGTGTTCAACCGCCCCAAGTTCTCCCACACAACTACCCTTCTCCGTTCTCTACACTGGCTCCCTGTAGCAGCTCGCATCCAGTTCAAGACCCTGGTGCTAGCCTATAGGGCAGTGAAAGGAACAGCTCCTTCCTACCTCCAGGCTATGGTCAAGCCTTACACCCCCGCCCGACCACTTTTCTCTGCTGCCTCGAGGCGACTGGTTGCCCTGTCGCTCAGAGGCCCCTGCGCCTGATCTCATGGCTCTTCTCTGTCCTGGCCCCACAGTGGTGGAATGAACTCCCCACTGATTTCAGGACAGCAGAGTCGATGCCCATTTTCGCTGCAGGCTGAAAACCCACCTCTTCAGGAAACACTACCCTGACCCTTCCTCTTAGCACTTGCTTATATGCTTCACTTATTTGCCTCATTTGTTTAAATAAATAGTAGGTAGCTAACACTTATGATTTCTGGTGACTAGTAGTTCTCTACCTACCTATGTTGAATGCACTTATTGTAACTTGCTTTGGATAAAAGCATCTGCTATATGACTGTAAATGACTGTAATTGTACATGGAGCATTCCCATATGAAAACACATAATTCAGTATGTGTTTAGCAATATGTTTCAAAATCTATATATAAATTGGACAAAAATGATTTTGGATTTACAGTGTCAGCAGTGTATAGGAGGAAAATGTATTTCCAGTGTCAAAAATATATTTTGAATACATATCATCTACATGTACAAATAACATTTTGGACACATTTTTGTATAGAAACATATTTCTCAACATATTCTGTAGTGCATGTGAAATGTCTTTTTTGCAGTATGGGTTGCCAGGCTTTGTCTGTTGATCACATCACTTGTATCTATGAATGTAGTACTATTTGTATAGTATTACTATCTGTGTATTGCAGATACATCTGTGATAAGCGTGAATTTATGTTTCATAAGTCCACAAATAGAACAGCAATGGAATGAAACAGTTTTCATATTTTATGGGGGCAAACCAAATCAGAATCACTATCAGAATAGCGATTGTCTGACAATGGGGAATTTGTCTTGCTTAACTGGTGCTCACACATTATAAGACTTACACAATACAGGACCGAGACACCAGGAGGACAAAACCTAGCAGGACTTCACATATACTGCAGACAAGACGCACAGTATGACAGCAGGCTAAACATAAACACATTACGTAGGTAGGGGGGTGGTTGGGTGATGGTTAGTCCAGGGATGAGTTGTATAGTCTGATGGCGGTGGGCAAGAAGGACCTCCGATGTCAGTCCGTGGTACACCGAGGCAGGATGAGTCTGCTGCTGAACGTGCTCCTCTGCCTGGCCAGAGTGTCGTGAAGTGGATGAGAGATGTTGTCCATGATGGCCAGCAGTCTGACCACCATTCTCCTCTCAGCCACCACCTTCACTGGGTCCAGGCTGGCCCCCAGGACAGACCCCGCCTTCCTCAGCAGTTTGTCTATCCTGTTGGTGTCTGCGTCTTTTATGCTGCTGCCCCAGCACACAACTGCAAAGAAAAGGGCACTTGCCACCACCGACTGGTAGAACACGTTCAGCATGGTTCTACATATGTTGAAGGACCTGAGCCTCCTCAGGAAGTAAAGTCGGCTCTGGCCCTTCTTGTATCCTCAGTGTTCCTACTCCAGTCCAGCTTGCTATCCAGGTGCCCTCCTAGGTACCTGTAGGACTGCACCAAGTCTACGTCCTCCCCCCGGGTAGAAATGGGGGTGATTGGTGCCTTAGTCCTCCTGAAATCCACCACCATCTCTTTGGTTTTACCCTGCGTTGAGCTGCAGATGATTCTGGTTGCACCACTCAACAAAGTCACCAACCAGTCCTCTGTA
>CABFOQ010031268.1:2218-22825 GCA_900660455.1 Gephyroberyx darwinii
ATTGACTTTACTATCCCTTCAGGGAAATTCTGTTGGTCAATGCAATAAAAACATACAGATGGAATAAAACAGTAATATAATAAAACAGGCAATATAATAATTCAGTAATCTGCACTCACCGTAGCATCACATACCAAAGATAGATAGATAGATAGATAGACAGATAGACAGATAGACAGATAGATAGATAGATAGATAGATACAGACAGACAGATAGATAGATAGACAGATAGATAGATAGATAGATAGATAAATAGATAGATAGATAGATAGACAGATAGATAGATTGGGTCTACCTTAGCACGGGGGTTGAGGTTCCCGATGGCATCAGCTTTAAAGTCATTCTTGTTTTTCCTGCACAGTACAGCTGTGATGATGATGATGATGAGTGTTACTACGGCAATGGGGGCCAACACAGCGGCGATGATCCACAGGTTGTTAGGAGGGTTCTTGACCACAGCTGAAAAACAAGTACAGTTTTACCATCATCACTTCATCATGTAGCACCCAATACACTCAATACAATAAAGGTTATGTGTGTGCATATACATGAGTGTAGTAGTTGTAAATATGTGTCATGGCAACTTTTACAGTAATTTAAAGATCAAAGGCATGCCTGCTTCAGTACAATGCAAAGCCTACGCTGTCCTACTAAAGCATGCAGATGCATCTGTCACACCCACGCTCACTAACAGACACTGCATGAAGCCCTTCCTGATATACAGTGGGCCTGATTCAGCTATTATAGGCAAAAGTCTACGAGCATGCAGTCTCTCCCTTCACCAACTCTCTCTCTAACAGCACTGCAGCTCAAACAAACAATGGTCTGCCTGGAGCATTTCAGAGAGATTAGGAAGCAAAAAGCTTTCAACCTTTTCTTCTCTTTCTCTCACCCTAGCACCATTTTGTTCTTCCTGTGCTCAGCGGGAGTCATGTATTTTTGTCTGTCTGTCTGTCTGCCTGTCTGCCTGCTTGCCTGTCTGTCTGTCTGTCTGCCTGCCTGCCTGCCTGCCTGTCTGTCTGTCTGCCTGCCTGCCTGCCTGCTGGCTGTCTATCTGCTTGCTTGTCAGTTGTTAGAAGGATGCTGTGCTTACGTTCTGCTTGCAGCTGGACAAAGTAGCCCAGCCTGAGTGCCATGGTCTGAGAATCCACTGTGTTCAGGACCTTGGCTGCAGACGTGCCTGGTAATGGAGTGCTGTTTTGCTGGACGTAGTAGGTCATCTCTGCTGGGTTCTTCGACCCTGTTACCCTCCGGATACTCACCATCTGATTGGAATAGAACAGGGATGAAATACTTTTGCCTGAACCAGCCAAAATACTATGGTTGTCACTGAAAGGCTTGGCTCTTTGTTTTGAAGCTGCTTAAATTTCAAAAAGGAAAACAAGCAAATTCGAGAAAATGGGATGATTCCCAAGCAAAACCATGTGTTTAGCTTCACAGTCTCTGGAGAGAAACTGCATAAATACACTGGAGAGCACGGCCTACTTTGTTAGTAAAACATTCAATCTCTGGCTTGTTTTGATGAGCAATTAGCAGATGAGCTGAAAATCTCCCTAATTATCAAGGACTGACCACACATATACATGCATGTGTATGCAGAAGTGTGTGAGTGTTTGTCTTGGTTTTAACTGGATCATAAAATATTCATACTGTAAGAAATAAGCCAACATAACCATTAGACTACTGACTAATGAACACATGCTAAGACATCAGTGATTCATCTAGTGATTGAGTGTTTTCATTCTCTAACACAATGCATCATAGTGTTACAGAAGTGTTCACTCTCCCAGAGAAACTCAGAGATGACATTGCCTGTGGGCACTAGCGCTAGCCCCTTACCTGGACAGTGTAGCTGCCTACAGTGGTGGCTCTTCTGAAACGAGTGCCCTGCTGGCCTGCAACCACAAACAGCTCTGCCAGCCGCTGCTCCATTAGACTGGCAAAGCTTTGGTACTGCCCCTCCAGGCTGGAGTTGTCCACATCCTGGATCACTGCAAAGGGAGATGAAAAAAAGAGGATGGCCAGATGGACGGACAGATAGGAAACATAAAGGTAATTAGTAAAGGAATTAGTAAAGGTGCAAATAAAGAAGAGATAGGGGGAGAATTAGAAGTGGGAGGTAAGATGAAAACATAATGGGTCAAAATTGAACCAGATAATTTACAGTAACAATTTACATTACCTGTGTATTGACCCATTGAAAGGTACTGTATTGTAAATAGACAATAATACTATTTTTGTACTTCCCTAATAGATAATGTACTTGGGGGTCTGAAGGGTGTAACACAGTACAATGTGTACAAACATAATTTACAGTACAATACTTCCATAGATTAATACAGAGGTCTGGAATAAGGCCATAGTAAAGTGTTATCTAGTGTTATCTAGTGACAGTTTGTATGTGGCCTTAAGGTTTGAGGTTAGAGAAGCAAGCTTGTGACTGCAAGGTCCAGATCAAAGAATCAAACAAGGTGGGGAAAGTGAAGAGTGCTCCTCCAACTGCTCATATGAAGTTGTTCCCAACAGCTCAAGAGTGTGTGAATGTATGTACCATAACACTCTTGGAAATGCTCCCCCAGGCCTTTGAATGACAATGTATGCAGCTTGTTTTGTTAAGTAAGGGTGACATAATCCTGGTTGTATATCTTGTTCAATGTGAGTAAATCCCATTTCCTATGGGCTGACCTTGAACTGACGAGGCCTCTCAACCTGTTAAGTGCAGGGTTAAGCGCGACAGAATCTGATCTGAAAGGCCCATCCATTACATAGCAGAGTGGATGCCCTTGAACACTCAGAGATGTGTTATCGCTTTACAATACATGTATTCACATCTAGGGCTGGGCCAGAGGCGCAGCACACCTAAGGCATGTTGGATTAGGAGGAATACATTATCAGTAGGTGTGATGAGCCTATGACCAATCAAATCACATCATATCCTTTTCTTCCCTTCAAAAGCAGTGCGCTCTCCACCACAGCACTCTGACAGTTTGATGAAAGAGAAGAAGAGAACCGTCCGGAGCGGTTCCACCACAAAAGCTTCTCCCGAGAGGAAACTGATGTCCTTGTAGAAAGTAGAAAGTAGAAAGTGTAGAATTGCCATGAGTGAATATACGGCCTAGTTAACCAATCGGGAAGCCTTTTTGGGTTTTTTTTAGGAAAAAATACTTTTATGGAGGAATTGAAATTCCCTTGAATGTGTCACGGTGCATATGACAGTCTTATGTTAGATGACAGCCATTCACACCACAGCCACATGTGTATATAGTTAGAATGAAAAATGTATTTTTTCCTGCTTGAAGGATTTTTCAATATGTCAAATATGTCAAATATGTCAAATATGTCAATACGTCAGCCTCAAAAAGGGTTGGTAAGCTTTTGAGTAGGATCTGTTCAAGTGCACATCGCTTGGTAAAGCCAAGAAAATAGCAGAGAACACTCCTGTGCCTTGCACTGCGCTGTTTGATCTTTACTGACACACCCCCTACTGAGCTGTTCCACTTAGGTGCATTCAAGTTCACAGTGAGTCCCCAAAATACCAAACGGGTGCAGGCGGGAAAAAACCCTGTGTGCGCCTGACAAAAATGCCACTTCGTTGGCACAAAGCCCCGCCATGCACCATGCGCCATCACGGAAACATTAGTAACGATCATCAAAAAAATCCAGAATTCACAGATATTAAATTACTCCTATGAACTCGGACAGTTTACTATATGTGGTGAATGGGTATATCCCACAGTCTTTCTAGAGCCACTCCACTGACAATCTTTGGGTACCGACTTTGTGGACCATAGGACAGCACCCACAGTGAATTTCACAATGATATACATTTTTGGATTTAGACCTGAAGCCAATTTGAGTGTAAAAGTGCAAGGAAACCTTTAAGGTCTTTTATGTCTTCCTCACAGATTAGAGTCTTTGTTCTCTGACTTTTAGTTATGCAAAAGTTCATTATACTGAATGAATCATCAACGATTTCCAGAAAATCTTCCAAATGAACATGTAAATTCTGTCTTTCGGTGGATTTTCTGTTTAATGCAATTACCACAAATGACAATCAACAGCATTGATTGTGGAGTCAGAGGTCATCATGTAACTACGCATCAATACCATACAAATCATATCAATGACCTTACATTAGCGCACTTGCACTAGCTAATCAATGTGCTTTACCAACAATCACTAGCATTATGTTGAGATTGTTTGTGTCGCATTATGTTGAGATTGTTTGTTTTTCGTATCTCCTGATATGAATGCATACAGCAATATGCAACATATTAGTTTGTTTAGAAGAAGTTGCTGTTCTCAATATTAAATTTAAAAAAAGATGTTAAACAATGACACTCCTACCTGTGATAACCCAGAAATCTCTGGTAGCAACGGAAGTGTTCAGATTGTGATACTCCAGTGCTGCAAAGGCAAGAAAACAAACACCACAAACCATCAATCCAAGTATTAGCAAAATATTGATCTTTTTACAACTAAATTTGTATGAGCAAACATTCACAGGCTTCTCATATGACCATGAAACACAGTCCCCTTTCTTCACCAGATGATTTTCAAGTCCAAACTTCATATCAAACATAGGAGATGGTTAAATCTCCTATGTTTGATATGAAGTTTGGACTTGAAAATCTTCTGGTGAAGAAAGGGGACTGTGTTTCAGTTTCACGAAAACCTCTGAAACCTCTCTTTGTGAACAATGGAATAGTTTACAGTTTCCAGCAGTAAAAACCTCAGCTTAGAGCCTCATTATCACTGTGTGTCAGACGGACACAGTAGTAAGGAGAGCCTCCAGCTGCTTGTGCTTTGGGTGTCTCTGTGTTCTCTTACATCTATTTCCTGCCTGATTAGGTTCTTGTGCTGGAGGCTGATCCAGTGTTTGGGGGAATGCTGTATCACTGGCCTACGAAAGCAGACTCACTGCTGAAATGTACACTCAGGCATAACAGGAGAAAGAGTCAACAACAGTAAGGGCTTCAGCATGTCAATGGCTAGGGCTGCAGGGCTGTCAGCAAAATCAGTTTCAATCATGTAGAATGGTAAACTGGGATGAGGTTCCACACGAGTCTCCGCTGTTGCGATGGAGAGCCTAGGCACAAACCAGAACATTCTGCATCAAGTCCAGCTTCCACCCGAGCCATGGGATGGACGGATGGAGGAGAAACACTCCATGCTACAAACAGGAGTTTTGGAGTGGTGAGAGATTCTGGGCCCTTCGTCTGTCAGAGCACGTCCCGAGGTGTTATGAGAATCCCCCCACTGTTAATTATTTACCGCGATAATTGGCTTTGAAGTGAGGAGCCAGCCGCTGCCAACATATGCCAGGGCCTGCTCTCACCTCCCGTGAACACTGTAATATCATGAATGGCAGGGGCACAAGACAAACAGGGCATTGTCATACGCTATCTCATTTCTCCCCTCTTGCTCTTACATTTTTCTCTATCTCTGCTTCTCTCTCTCTCTCCCACTCTCCCACCCCTCTACCCTGCCCATGGGTAATTTATCTTCCTAACTTAATTCATTCACGACAGAATAAAGTGAGATTTAACTTGACGCTCATTACCAGAGATCCTTTTCATCTTGATTCATACGCTGTACAATGTAAACCAACGCTGCCGTCTGCCCTGCACCGAGTCGTTCCAGGTGCTGTGCACTTGTCTAAACATGTTCTCAGTTCTGCTAAACCTGGTCACTCCAGGTGCACTCTGGGAGATCAGAGGTGATCCGTAACCCATGTGCACACTGGGAGGAGGAAAGTAGAGGAGAAAAGTGAAGGAGTGCTTTAAAGATTAGGCTCAGCAGGGTGGTACTAGGGAGAAGGCCCAAGGCTCAAGCAAGCATCAACCCTGCTGAAGTGTCCTTGAGCAAAACACTGAATCCCTACCAGCAAGAGTACTGTTCTGCTGCTGACCATGTACTCTGACTTCCCTGTGGAGGAGGCCAAACAAAAAGGTGAATTTCTCCTTTAGCGATCAATAAAGTGCTATGACACAGATGTCCCATTAGGTCTCTGAGTTCCCCGTCTGCCATCTCTCCCTCCACAGAGCAGCGCACGTTACAATTCCCAGTTAGACTGGGGAAGGATGCCAACTGCACATTGGGACTCTACTGGGAGCGCTGTTTAGACTCCCACTGATACCCTGTCACTCCTCATTTGTTTTTCTGTGTGTACAGCTCCAACACAGAGGGAGCGCTAGAGCTGGCTTGTTAGACTGAGTATGCCGTCATAGGAGACTGAGATGAAAGGAAAGGGCTTAGCTGTGTGTTTGGATCAACTATTTTTAAGTGGCTCAATCATTAAAAACAACTGTGTGATTGTGGAAGACAGGACAACAGTCACGAACATCCAATTACTCAGAAACTGGATGTCACTCGGGCTTACAGCTTAAATTCTCCTAGTGCCTCAGTGGCCCATTTCAGATGATCCAGTCCGAGTCAATGCTACGAATCCTCAGAAAATATGAGCAGCTCTGGCTACATTAACAACAATGGGGTTTCTACAGTTCTACAAATCATTACATTATTAAAACTAAAAGTATTATCTCATTATTAATCTGTGTTTTGGTCAAATAATATTAGTAACTCTGGCAAGTAGGGTCAAGTGATGGTCGGGAGGCAGAGAGAAGCAGTGGCAGACCATCAGGGCAACAAGGTTATCCCTCCCTTATATATCTCCATCTCAGTAGGTGCTGTGAGATGAACCCCTCAAGTGAGCCAGTGGACCCTGATATAGCCTGAAAAGGCTACACTGGACTCAAGAAAAAGGGAACAAAAACAAGGAGACGCGCCAGTGGTGCTTGTTTTATGTTGGATTTGATTTGTGTTGATTTTATCCCATAGCTGTATTTCAGAATGCAACTTGTAACTTACGCTCAGCAATGACAAGCGGTGGGTAGAAGAGGAAGTAGCCCACCAGCTCGGCTGTCAGCTGACCCAGGAGGTTGGAGGCAGTAGTGCCATTAAGGAAGACTGTCCCGTTTCTCACAGTGTAGACCAATGATACAGCAGGAGAGCCTGCTGCCTGGGAGACACTCAGCATCTTGGAGGGAACAGGAGTGGTACAGGCCCAGAGGAAGCAGACATAGAGAAATATATAAATATAGTCACATACAATGCTTGGGATTATATACATGTAAACAGATCTTGCACAATAATTTGCAGAGTAGAGAGGGAATGTAAAATATCTGTACTGTATTGTACATTGTATTGGATCAACAAATTGGCAAGACCTACAAGAATGCATTAACATTGTAATATCCATTTTCTCTTCCATGCAAAAGCTTAAATTAGCTTTAATGGAGGTGGATGTAATAAACACAGCTTGCCTTTTTGACTGTATCTGACAAACCAACTAAACTACATGGTAATATTTGTGGAACAGGAGGATAAACTGTGTAAATCTGTTCCAATATGCTACAAACAAACTATTTTAGTCACCATAGATCTATCTTAATCCCTGATTTCCAGTGTGTTTGCCACGGAGGATACAAAGATGGTTGATTCTTTGTGCTGGAGAGACATTATCCAAAGAAGGTGAATAGGATGTCAAGTCTTAGTCTGTGTCAGAAAACAGCAGGGTCCAAAATACATGCGCTACACATCTTTCAACACTGGCATAGCTTTACCATAGAGGCAGTAAAGGGAACACCTACACAGTGCTAGGAGTGAAACACAACTACGGTACCTGAACAGAGAGTCTGCTGTGGGTGTTGAGCACTTTGGCCTGTGCCTCAGAAAACACATTCTCAAGCCTCTGCTCCATCATTTGAGAGAACCGGCAGGACCGTGGATCATCACCTGCTCCCACAAACCGCAGCACTGAAACACGATGAGAATACAAAACACAAACAGAATCACTATATGACACTATTATTTGTTACTGTCCATAAGAGGTTTGATGATGCCATAAGATTGCATTTTTGCAATCTTTTGGGAAAATTGAAGATAAGATGATATAGTATTAGGGGTGCAACACATACACAGTAAGTTTGGAAGTTCACACTGCACAGAAGAGACATTGAAAATGTCTTTCCTGTATGTTCCTCTAAGGTGATATCACCAGTTTTATTTTGACTTCTTGAATCCAGTCTCCATGGAAAGCGCTCCAACAGACATACATACACAATGGGACTATTCATTGATTCACCAAACAAGAAATATTAAGTCTCAGGCTGATCCCTGGCTGACTCTGCACCCGCTGACCTGTTTTCAGCTGGAAGCCGGTGGCCGGGCTGGGTCTCCATAATGCAGCAGGGAGGGGCAGGGCTGTTACCATGGGGAGGTACTGTCGCAGGTCTGCAATCAGCCTATCACGACCATAGGAGCCCAAGCCCTCCAGCACTACGGAGGGAGGGTAAACCATGTCCCCTCCAGTCACGTGATAAGCCACCGTCATGTTGGGAGAACCAAACACAGTCTCCACCTGGGAGGGTAAAGGAGCAAGGGAAATTAGATTTCTTTAAGCAGGATCAATAGGCATGGCCAATCAGTCATATTAGCCAATGAGCTCGCTGTCAAGATGTACAACTGTAATGGATGGACCGAGCACTTAGGGTGTACTCTAAGCACTGACGAATGAGAGCGTAAGAAACAGAAGGAAGGGTGATTGTGGAACAGAGATATGCAGAGAGCATTGGAGGGGATTGGACGCCCGCTGGGGAGAGAGGGAGCGAGAGAAGAGGGCAAAGATGAGTGAGACATGGAAGAGACTGTTAGTTTGGGACAAAGGGGCCTATGTTCACTCATTTCAACCCTGAGAGACCAGGCATCACCGTGTTCTCGTTCTCAGAGATGACACAGAAACACAGGTGAATTCTGTGTTTTTCATGAGTGTGCGTCTCATGTTGTGTACGAATGTGCCTGTGTTTGAGTGTTTGTGTGTGAGGGAGAGCGAGGGAGATAAAGAGAGAGAGAGAGAGAGTTTGCCTGAGGTGAACTGTGCTTATGCAGGGGAAGAGGGAAAGGAAGCGGAGACAGACGTAGCGAAACAGGGTGTGTGTGTGTGTGGGAGAAGTGAAACCATTCAAATATGTCATCTAAACCATCTGAATACCCATGTTGACAGAGAGATCCACTGGCCACCGCACTGAGGGCCTACAGTCTCAGCATACCTGGCTTGGGAGTGACTAGTATGCCGCCTCACAATCCAGCCTTGTTATCAGCTCTGCGAACAGAGCCTTTTATTATCGCTTCACCCTCTCAGGCTTTACCCATGTGAAGGTGTTATTAAGAGATTGCGTTTCACCAAGTCAGAGACTGGCACACACCCACTACCACTATCTCAACAGTGTGAAACACGGCCAAGGGATTAACCCAAGTGATCTCAGTCATTTTGACATTCTACTGATTTCCTGTTACTGGAGAGCCTTTACTAAAGGGCACAAAAAATCACGTTTAAATGGTCCTGTTCTAGTCCTGCACTTAAATTAATTTAGTATAGTTCTCATCTCTCTCTCCCAACTATCTTTAACCTATAATTTCACACAAAGGCAATTTCCCTTGCTTCCAATTGGATCAGGAACAATGTTACTAAAAAGAACACTAGCAGTACTGAAATGGGTGATAGGAGTGCACTGAAGCGAGACACCTACACACACATACACACACACAGAGAGAGAGAGAGAGAGAGAGAGAGAGAGAGCATGTCAGAGCATGTGAGAGCACTGACCTTCACATGACCAGGACAAACACATGGGCCTCACTCTCAACGATTTGATACTTCCACACTGAGACATACCACATACTGAGGCACTCCACTGGAATACACATACATACATACATACATACATATGTGTAAACACGTACGCACAGACACGCACAGATGCACTTACACTTGCTCAAAATTACAACACTCCCAATGCACTCAGACCCGCTGGAAAAAGAGAGCGTTTCATGTAGGTCGAGACCGCATTGCTGCTTCATTCATTTCCGGACCCAGTCCTGGTTTTACAGCCAAATTCAATTCCAGGCATTGAAAAGGCCAATTTCTCAGGGATCACAGTAAACAGACAACATCCTACCTACTAGCTAATATCCTCCCCTCGAGCACTCTTTCTCTCTCCCTCTCTCTCTCTCTCTCTCTCTCTCTCTCTCTCACACACACACAGATACACACACTTCTACTTCTCATTGACTGCATTTCAACATAGCTCCTCATAGCCAAGAGGTGCTCCTGATCCAAACTCACTGAGTGGAGGTATTAGAGGCTTATTGGAAAGAGAATGGTTTTGGCACAGTGGGGACCATGACTGGTTCCATGAGTGGTTAATCCACAGACAGACAGGTCATTGTGTTTGTACTGGATCTGTTCGTGTCTATGTCATTACTGCAGGGGAAATGGTGGGATTGAGTTTTTATTAAACCAAACGTGGTGTGTTGATTACTATGGTGAGGTATGAATATGCCTCTTTGTATAGTGTATACGGATTCTACAGATTCTGTACATAAAAAACTGTCAGCTTTAAAAAGAGATTAGTATTAAAATGTAATCTACTGCTCTGCTACACTCTACATCTAAATCTTGTTTTAGTATTGCTACAGTTCTTCAAATATGTGACATCACCCACTGCCTTCGGGGACACATGCAGTCAACCTAATTTCTATATTAGTCCTCATCTCTCCGCCCATAGCCTACATGAGGGTCCTTGGTTTAAGTGTCTGATTCACTCTACATTAATGAACTGCCAGGTTGGGGTTTGTGGTGAGAATATTAGAACAACGGCAGACGGTAGGCTATGAATTGCTCCCTGACACATGTAGAGTTTGATTACCTAACCTGAGCCCACAGCAGGTATAACACCAAGCAACAATCTGGGTTTCTGAAAAACTGGTGGTCAATCAACTTGTCATATAGACACAAAGCTTCAAAGGGAAAAAAACAAATCTACAGTACACCGCACATAACACCAAAACACCAAAACACAAATTCTGAGAGGCTTGAATGACAGTGAATTTGAATAATGTTTACTGTGAACTAATTCACTCCGTGCACAACTTTTCCTTCCCAACACTGAACCAAAATCTCAGCATCAGACTTCCACTCTGAGCACCACTTCTTCCTATTTTGCAGAAGGTTAAGGTTAAGGTTTTGTCAGCAGAGGCTAACAAAAACTTTTTATTCTGAATCTGTTAAAAAATATATTTCTGTATCCCATTTAGACTCTAAATGCCAAAAAATACTATTTAGGAGACAGGTAGTGTCTGTACAGTTGTCACAACTGTACAGTCTATGTCTGTATGGAGTTTATACCGCTGGTTACAGTTGCATTGGGTATTCTGTTGATACCTTTTATAGAGATAACAAACAGCAGCATGGATTCCTGGAAGATTTTCCCCTTAGGGACAATAGAGTTTATCCTACTCTATCTTACAATGTAAAACAATAATACACATCTTCCCTGGGATCATTCAACATCATACACCCTCCCCCAGGTAACCCAGATGAGGCTGACCAGGCCTCAGCTTGTGTCCAAGCAACTAAGACAGGACAGCAATGGGGAGTGTGGGGGGGACACTCCCCATTGCTGTCCTGTCTTAAGCCAAAGCTACCTTGAGACTCTCTCTGCTGCCTAGGTGGTGTTGCGGATGGCTCTTCTCCTCCTCTCCCCCCACAATGCCTAGAAAGCTGAAGGCTGCACAGTGAAGCCCCTGCATCCAACCTCAACTGGCATGCACCTTGCTCTCCAGCTGCCTCAGCGGCTGTCACTCACCTGCCCCTTATACTTTGTAAGTATCCTCTCAAAGGTCTCTTCAAGACACTCTTCCCAAGGGACTGTCAGCTCCAGCAGGGCACCGTGATTAGTTGTTTCTGACACGAGGACTACTATGTCTGGTCTTGTCTAGTCTGGGTGATGACTACTGTATCTCAGCCAAACGTGCTACTCTAAATCAACCATCATGTCATTTCATAGTCCTTCCAATCCAGTTCAGAGTACTGCTGAAATGGATCATTACTTTTTTACTGCTATCTGCTTTTTAAAAGTAAATGCTGGTAATAATATTATAAGTCTATATAGATGAAGAGATGGACGGCAAGTAGATGATAGATGATAGGCAATATCCTTTAGGTGAAGCAGCTGTATATATATATATTTATGTATGGAGGGGGGGGGTGAATTAACACTCTGACCTGAGCCTGGACTGTGCTGTCATTCAGAGCTTTCCGCAGCCCCTGACTCAGTCCCCTGCGCAGGTTCTGCCTCTGGATGGTGTCCAGCCTGTTCCTCCTCACATAGATGGAGACAACTTAGACAGACAGACAGTCAGAGACAGGCACAAAGACAGAGACAGAAACAGAAACAGAGACACAGCATGTTAGAGCAATGGTGCAACTTCATAAAACATTTCTAATATTTCAGAACACTGTATTCCCACAGACTGTAACAGCTGAGTTGTTGAAAATGGTTTGAAAATGTGAAAATGTTTACCTGTTTTCACCCACATTCTCTCTGTGATGTTGCACTGCTGTGGTGGAGCTTCTGTGGTGGTGGTAGTGAAAGGGGAGAAGAAGATGGTAGTGGCCCCTCTGGGAGGACTTGTCCTTGGGATAGGAGGAGTGAATGATCTCCTGGTGGCTTGAGTCTTGGTGGTTGTAGTGGTTGTGGTTCTCCTGGTCATTGGGGGAGGCTGTGGTGTGGTAGTGGTGGTTGGTTGTGTGATTGCGGTGGTGACTTTTGCAGAAGGTGTGGTAGTGGGGTGTATCATTTTGGTGGTTGAAGCTACTGTTGTAGTTGTAAGCTTTAGAGAGGCTGTTGTGGTGTCCTGTTGAGGGGTCAGAGGTGATACCTGAGATGTCTCGGTGGCCGTGGCAGAAAGGGTAATGCTGACTGATTGAGAGGGGGTTAGATTAGTCTCTTTTTCTTTGAGGAAAGTGAGCTCAATCTCGCCGGATGTTCCAGTGGTTAACTCGTTCCTCCCTGTCTCTGTAACGACAACAAACATCTCAGTCACTTCCTGTGAGGGATGGGAATTTACTGATGGGGTCAGACTGGAGAGCAGGGATGGAAAGGTGGGTTGCACACCTTTGGAAATGGCAGAAACAAATGATGATGCAATGCCAGGATACGTGGTTGGGCTGGATGATGATGTCATGTCAGTCGAGATGATTAGAGTTGATGATGATGATGATGATGAAGATGATGAAGCTGGAGAAGATGTTGAAGCAGTGTGATTCATATACAGGGAGGCCAATTGTGGAGCTCTAGTACCACTGAGGGATATTGGTGAGGTTTGTGATGATGATGATGATGATGATGATGATGATGATGATGATGATGATGAAGATGATAACATTGATGATGAAGCTGGAGAGGACATTGAAGCAGTGTGCTTCATATATAGGGAGGCCAATTGTGGAGCTGTGGTACCACTGAGGGAAACTGGTGAGGTTTGTGATGATGATGATGATGATGATGATGATGATGATGATGATGATGATGAAGATGATGACATTGATGATGAAGCTGGAGAGGACACTGAAGCAGTGTGCTTCATATATAGGGAGGCCAATTGTGGAGCTGTGGTACCACTGAGGGAAACTGGTGAGGTTTGTGATGATGATGATGATGATATTGAGTCAGTTGTGTTACTGACATTGTCAGAAAAATGGGATGTGGGGTTGTTGGGAAGTGTTACTTCAGTATCAGATGCAGATTCAGAGAAGCCAACATCAAGAACTGTCTCAGAGGGGTTATTCTTGCTTTTATACACCGATGCAACGGAGATGGCTTGTGAAAATGTCACAGAGTCATTAGTTGTGTGAGAGCGGGGCAGAAAAACATGTAATCCTGATGCTGCCCAAACTGACGGAGCAGAAGTGTTCTCAGTGGGTCCTTGTGGGACATCAACAGCCACAGGAGATCTGAGATTAGCTGGAGACAGACTCAGACTCCAGGCTTTGGATCCTGATGTATCTTTAAGATATGGAAAAGATGAATATTCTTCAACAAACTGCTCTGTCCCACTTGGTTGAACTGAATATGGATCACTGGTGGATACTGTTGGAGCAGTTGAATTTAATATATGAACATTAGACTGTTGTTGGTCTCCTAATGTTGGGTGTTCAGATGATGCTCCATCTGCTGGTATATGAGAGTTAACAGTGTCTAAGGTAATAGATGCATTTTCTGATTCAAAGGAACTGCTTTGAAAAACTATGGGCTTGTTAGTTTTCCACTTTGTATGTGGTGCTCTTAGTCTTGTGCCAAAGCTGAAAATAGTACTATCCGTTCCAGTGCTGTTTTGTTCATTAATGGAAATAGTAGTTGCTGCAGATGATGGTGAAGAGGGCATGATTGTTTTTCTGTCTAAATGAAAACTAGATTTATCACTATTCACAATGGTAAATGGTCCCTGAGAGTGGGGATTATGGTTTATTCTTAGTGGTCGGATGATTTCTGACCAGGGGGAAGGAGAGGACTGTTCATAATGGTCCATGAGTGTAACATCGTCTTTATGAGAAAGACGCATAAGAGGCTCTAATACAGCCTCAAACGTGAGCGTGGATAATGGGATACCAGCCAGAGTTCCTTCAACGGACCCTTCAGAGCCTCTTTTCAATATCAAAAAGTCTTTTGTAGTGTTGAAAGAGGGAAACTGTGTCGTGAACTGCAGTGATGGAATGCTCTTCTCGTAAAACGCAGGGTCTGTGATCGCAGCAGACTCCTCATATACACCAGATAAGGGAGAAACCAAACTGTTTGCAGTAGTTCTGTCATGTGTCGTGTGAACATGGGAATCTAGTGATGTTGGATCTTTACCTACACTAGAGTGAACCTGGCTAGTTGAGTGTATATGAGAACTGTAGTCTGTCTCTTCTGTTTTCATAATACGAGCAGAGATTTCAGCCGAAGACAAGACTGTCTGTTCAGTTAGACCGGGCTTTGTATAAAACCTGTTTTGAGAAGTGAACAAAGACTTTGTCTGAAATGCTCTCGTTGAGGTGGCCATTTGTGATGATAACAAGGCTTTAGGTTGGTCTGAGAGTTTAACTTCACTATCAGCAGATAGGCCAGAGGCATCATCAGTGGTGTTGTGGTTAACACCCTGGCTTAGAAACAAGGGGAGTAAGTAGGTAGCTTGTGTGGGGTTTGGGAGACTTTCATGCCTGGCTTTAGAGGTCATGTCCTTTGCTAATTCCACTGGCAATGCCGGGGAACTAGAAAGAGACATTGTTTTTCTTTCAGCAGTAAAGATCATTTTCAGTGTCATCCATCCTCTGTGTTCCTGAGTTACACCCTTGGGAGACCTTGTTTGTGTTACAAATTCCTGTACATTTATTACTGGATTACTTGGCAAATAAAGTGATTCTGATGTGGTGGAGGTTGTTACTGTTCCAGTGGTAGAACCCATGGTGGAACCATTGGCGGTTGTGTGTTTAAATGAAAGTGAGCTATTCTGGTAAGTTTGAGAAGGAATAGATCTGAGCTCTGCTCCTGCTATCCCTCCCTGGCTGTTAGTTATATTGAGGACAGGAACTCTAGGGCTGCCATGACCTGCTGCTGTCACTAAATCACCAGGATTAGATGCATGCAGTGAGGACACCACGCCAGGGTGGACAGGTGTGAGCTTAGTGATTGCAGTTTTATCTGGTGCGGTCCTGGAGGTAAAATACGATCCTGAGGTTTTGGTTGTCATCGCTGGTGATATACTTGGTTTTACAACATCTGAATGCACTGACGGTGCAGCTCCAAGGGTTTTCAGAAGAAAAGCCTGACTGCTTACCAATGTCTTGCCTTTCTCTACTCTGTGTGGTGTTTCTTTTACCCTCTCCCTCGTGACATGACTAGAAACTGAATAGCCTTTAGGATGGGTAGACAGCAGTGCTGATGTATGAATTTGTGAAGCTCCCTGCTGGCTTCGATCAGCTTGAATCTCTTGATCATGAGTAGAGAGAAATGAAATGCTTGTCTCCCTATTATTGGTCGAGATAGTGTTCATACCTCTCTGGGCTTGAGTAGCCCTGTCTGAAAATGTTAAAGCAATTTGTCCATGGTTTGATGTAGAATATGATGAATATGTGCTCTTTGCTGGTATCTTTATCACTTCAGTGCTGCGACCAGTGTTGTGTTTTATAGCCCCTACATGTGCTCCTCTCACTCCATGTGATTTATCCAGTGATGAGTAAAATGAGTGCGTAGGCTCTGTATTGCTTTTTTCGCTGTTTTGACTAGTCACTGTTTCACTAGTCACTGTTTCACTAGGAGGAAAGTCTGATGGAGAAACTGTTGCACTCACCAATCTGTTTACAATGGTTGGTAAATCAACAACTGAACGAATGGTGGCCTGTGCAGATGTTAGGCCATCTGTCCAACGTGGGGACCCTGCTGGTGCTAATGCTCCCATTTGTGTCCGAGGGACAGGGTTGGACAGCATCCATTGGCCTTGAGATGAGGCAGCTGTTGTAATCCGTTCAGCAGAAGATGAGAGTGATGATGAATATAGAGACAATAATGATGATAATACTGAGGAAGTTGATGGTGGTGGTGAAGACAATGATGATGGTGATGATAATAATGACAACGATGATGAGACATTTCTGTTTCCATCCATGAAGGACAACTGTAATGGCCCAGACACAGTTGATGCCATGGCAACACCCTGAGGTGCTGTGGTGTGCTGGTGAGGTATGATGGAAGTCAGACCTGAGCTGGTGGATAGGTTCCTATTGGCTCCCACAGATGAGGATGAGGCAGACATCTCTGAGCCCTGGCTAGAATTATCTGAAGGCCATTGGCTGGTGTGGTTCTTGTCCCTGGTGATGGTTGGCGAGGCTCTGCTTTGAAGGCTCAGTGGATGTTTGACAGTTCCTGCCACGAAGGTTAGTATGGAGGAGAATGCAGGCTGCCCTCTTAACCCTCCACCCTCAGACACAGCCCCGCCATCTGAATGGATGACTGAGGAAGGCACCTCCTCCGCCACTGGCAGGTCAGCCAATGGAGCAGGAGCAGCTGTGACTGTGGGGTCGCTTGGTAAAGATGAGGAGCCAGAGGCATCATAGGTGGTTTCATCTGAAACAGAACAGTAAGGGAAATGATGGGTTAATATTGGCAATTTCAGCAACAAATGTCTACTCTCAAAGCTTCAAAACTGCTGGGAAAGAGGTGTCACTTTTGCTCCCAGTCCAAGTGAATCAATTGCAATGCTCCTCATGTTGCTCAGAGCTCAGAAATTAGGTATTTGGAAAGAAAAGAACAGAACATGAAAATTCTTGCAGAACATCAGCCATTGGCAACGAAAAAGCTTTTACTCACCTGAATAGAAATATTGATGCTCTGTCCCATTAATGACTGACAGTGTGAAAAATCTAACTGCCTAAGCAGGTAACTGCTAATTGCCTAAGCACTATATAACAGAACTGGGTCAAATAGTACCGCATGGAATACCAGATGGGTAGGGTTTCCCATCGGCCCAATTCAGGCAAGTTGTAAAAGTTATAAATACTAAATGTACTTTCAAATACTTTCCTGCAATTGTTTAAACTTTCTTGTACTTTGTGGCAAACTCCACCCATCTGGCACCAAGGTACGAACAAACAAACCACAAATAGTACTTCCAAAAACTATTTGATAAAGGTTTGGGGTGTAAATATATCTTTCTAACAATCTCAGACAGTATGCCAAGGGCAAACATTTACGGTCCCAAAGGAAAGAAAAAGAAAGCCAATCTTCAAAGTGGAACAAATAGAATTATTCAAGAGATGGCATCTGTGTGCTCAAGTATAGCTAAGATAACGTTACTTCTAAAAACGTACAAAAGACTGTCACAACAGTGTTTTGTAGAAATGATGGCTCACTGAAAGAGAGAGAGAGAGGGAGAGAGAGGCTTATGTATCATGAAGAGGCTGCTATGATTAATGCACTAAGATGGCCGGAGTTGGCACACATCCATTCCTCTCCTCTCCCCTCCCTTCATTCTCAGCACGTCCCCCACACATCCTCAACACTTCCATCTGGGGGGTTCTTTTATTCATTTATAAAGATTTGCAACCCTGTCACATCCACCACTGCCTCTGTATGTTTCCCATGCTGCGGTGCATCCAGCTAACACTCATAGATAAATGGAAGCTGGGGGGACAAGACCTTCAGGGTTGAAGGGGCACAAACAGGAAGGAACTGTATTTAGGGAGACCCAGTAGCTGACAAACATGCACCTGAATTGAACTGGATATTAGCTACTCAGATATCAGTCCTTTTTGCTCATGCTTGCTTTACAGAGTCACGTAAACAAAGATACTGTGGACATACTGTAGCTGCTAAACTCCTATAGTACTCCAGATAAATGTCCAGCACATACTGTAGTAGCACACTGAATTTACCCGGAGTCCATGATTTGTGAATTACTTAGATGATGACCTTAAGGCAAGTGAACCCATTCAGTCTGTACTGAAAAGCTATGTAAAAATTTTTTTCTTTCTTCAGATATTTTCCGACCGTTAAATGAAAACGGTAATAGGATATAATATCCATCCATACATGCAGTGAAATGTCTACATTCCAGGTCACTTACTCTGAATGCACTCTTAAATGTCACCAATATCCTAGACAATTGGCATAACAGCTTCTTGTAATTGGGTTTCATAAGAATAAATCACTGAATTTCATTAACCACTGGCATTCATTTCTCAAAGACGGGCCATCCACACTGTATTCAAGAACTCACTTAATTCCCTTCCCTGAATAAATCACTAATGTGACAAAATTTTATTAGTGAGAGCAATACACTGCCATTCTTAAATCAATGCTTAAGACAGCAATAACAAACAACAATTGGAAGGGATATATCATTTCTGTATTCAAAGAGGGCTCTTGTAAGATAACTGCTTCAAGGCCACTGTGAGGTCACTCGGTTATTAAAACAGGTCATCAAAATGAAAGAGGACTTCCTGCCCCCCCACTTAGTGTGCCCAATGGCAACATGGGTTGGGGTTTGCGGGATGGAGGCCAGTCCAAAGCGGAGGTGTGGTGTCCACCTGTGGTTTGCCACCTGCTCTGATAAAGCTCAGCATATGGGAGAATTTCAACTTTGGGCAGGAGAGAACAAGGTGTGGGGAGATGAGTGGAAAGACAAAGAGAGTCATTAAAAAAAGAGAGAGGGAGGTCTGGAAAAGTAATAGTAAGAAGAGCGGAGAAAATCACAGCAACTTACGATCCATAACAAGACCAGAGGAAGAAATGATGGGAGAGGTAATAGAATAGAGAGGTAAACGAATGAAAAAAGATTAGACTGGAAGTAATTCTGGGGGGAACAAATGGCAGAAACATCTGCAGTTTTTCAATATCTGTTCTGACAAAATTAATTTAACTCTCACAGATCAAACTTCAATCTTGAATGCAATTAATATAGCATGGCAACAGATGGTCGCATTACTTCTACTACCAGCTTCTGTAATACTTTGTGTTATTAAACTACTTGATTGTGACACTAGAAGGTGGGTTTACCTAGCAAGTAAAAGCTAGACAAAAGTAATGAGACAATCTCCTGCTGCAGGCATTAGATACTGCAAGCAATTCCAATAAATAAAATGTTTGGTTTAAGAATAGGAATTTGGTCAAGAGAGAGCTGTGTGATCGCGACAACTTTCTGAGAGCCTCTGTCACATGCACACATAAACCACAGACCTCATTTCCACATTTCCACACCACAATTCTTTCCTCTGTAGCCAGTGCTATCTTCGGGCCACCAGGATACAGACGTGCTCCCGCTGCTCCTCTCATATGATACACTGTTTCTACTATTGCTCTGAGCTGTTTTTGTTCCATTATACCCGGGAAATGGTAAATAGAGTATGATTCAATAGTGAAGTGGATGGAAGGCTGGAAACAGAGAAACTGATTCAGCTTGGTGAACTGCATGTGTCACCAATGTTTTGGCTGTTTATGGAGCCAGTGTGTCCTACTGCTTTGAGCTGTTTTTGTTCCATTATGTGGGAAAAACGATAAATAAGAGATTCAACAATGAGGTGGAGGGAAGTCTGGGAACCGCAAATGTAATTCAAAACGTTTGGTGTACCACATCTGAACATATGCATTTCATGTACCTCCTGTGTTTTGGCTGTTTGTGGTGGCAGCACGTCTGCACACAGGCTGGAGGAGGGTGGTGGTGGTGCCAGGGACTGCTGAGGTGACAGCGTGGAGGGGAGGAGGGATGTCACACACCCAGCACTATGCTTTCTGTTTTTTTCTGCAGGTGCAAACACCTCAGCAGGATGAGACATGCAACAGCTGTGGAACTAAGCCCTGCGGACAATCAACACTGCTACCATGCAGAGCTGCACGTAGTAAGAGCCGTGATACCCTAAGTAGCCGTGTTCGTTCATTCATCCATTAATTCATTCATTCATACATTTGTTTTTCTTTGGGTTTTATAACTATTCATTGAAGTACACATCCGAACAACTAACATCATGTCTTGTTTTGATTTCAACATATTCATTGATCTTGTTAAAAATAAAATGTCCCTCTACAGACTCCAAGGAGGCTCTCCTTTTTTATTTATGAGGGGATATAGTGAGCAAACCCTCGGGAACAAACTGAGTACTGGGCAATCCACTGACTCAAGAGAAGCTGCCAGAAACCTAAGCACTCTCTCATTTCTTATTTTTCTTTGCC
>CABFOQ010031272.1:0-20407 GCA_900660455.1 Gephyroberyx darwinii
GCCAGACGGAGGGAGGGGAGAGAGAGAGAGAGGGAGAGATAGAAAGAGAGAGAGAGTGAGAGAGAGAGGGAGAGAGAGAGAGAGAGAGGGGGAGAGAGAGAGAGAGAGAGAGAGAGACAGAGAGAGAGAGAGAGAGAGAGAGAGAGAGAGAGAGAGAGAGAGAGACAAGGAGATAATTGATGAGTTTCGAGAGTTACGACCTGCTGTCATCTTGTTCCTGTCTGAAACCATCTTTCCGTTTTCCAAAATCCAGGGTTCCTACACCTTTTTGCTGATCAGATTCCAGGACTTTTCCAAGACTATTCCATGACATATCACACAATTTCCATGACCAATATTTATTAGAGTCTCATTTTTTCCATTGAACATGTGGTGTGAATGCCCCAGGTCTTATTTCTGCTCCAACTATCTCTTAGGACCGATACTATCAGGACATTTCTGATCTGGGTTTTTATTCCTCAAACATTTCACTGCCATTTTCAAAACTATATGCACATGTTCCATTTTCCTTAACTTTTCAAGGCTGGGAACATTTTTTAATTCTATGATTTTCCCTGTAAATGTATTCTAGCTGTTGCTCTTCAAGGTGCATAAAGGTGGCTGCATCCTGGTTTCATGTCATTAATTTCCCAGTTGGCCAAATGTCAACATCTTCTGTCAGATCTTCATGGGAAGATGAAGGAAGTATTTAAATACAATCAAACATTAATCAAACAGCATCAAATAACTTCATACATTAATGAGAGGACAGACAGAAAAAACATAAGATAGCAATGATGAAAAAGGAGTAATACTATTTTAAAAAAGGAAGACAAATGAGTTAATTCCTAGGGCTTATAAAATATTTGTCAGTGTGATTTTAAAGTAACATGCATTTCATCAAGTAAATCATCTCTTAAAATATGTTCAATTTTGTTTGAGATTCAGAATATTTATGAACAAAAAATGCTAAAAAATACTATAAAAAATACAAAAAAAATTATACACAGAAAAATTATACACAGAAAAAAAACAAAAACAAAATGTATCTCTTTTAGTAAAACTACATATAGAACCAGAACAACCGGAGGTGTGATTGTGAACAGGATCCCATAAAGCGCTAAAGAGACTACATTCATAAAAACATGTTCAGCAGTTTCCCTTTCATTCCCACTAAAACCATCATGTGCATTGTTGGGTGGCCTGGGGAAACTGACGTCAGTTAGGAGTGAAAACGCCTGACGTCATCCAGGGGGCTGCTGTCTTATGCACCTGGTGGATTACGTCATTTCATTTGCTTTCAAGCGTTGTCTTGTGCCAACTTGCGCCACCTGGTGGTCTGAGACGGAGGCTGTCTGAGCTGACAAGGCCAGTGACATTTAGTTGTTGGTGTAAGCTCGCCATCTTGTGGCCATATGATGAACTGTATCATTCTACACTAGAAAAGTACAGCTTTAAAAGGTTAAAAAGATGAATAATAAAAGTTACTATATGCAACTTTTTGCTTTAAGGAAGTATATTGTGTCTTAAAAAGTATATAGTTTCATCGTACACCTGCACATCTCCTAAAGTACTGGAAGTTTTAAAGTTTGAATGGAGTCTCAGTCTCTAGCTGAAAGATTGCAGAAGCAGTTAGAGAATAAAATAGTAAAGAAATAGCGAGGTAGTGTGAGTGTGCTGGCCAATGTAAAATAAAGTGTCACCAAAACAATAAATACATTTGGAAAACCAAACTCACCTCCCAGTAGATGCTGTCCTCAAAGCAGATGGCATCAGGAGGAGCGCCGAAGATGGGCAGCTTTAAAATGAAACCTAACACAAGAGAAAAGGTGTTGTATTTCATCACAGTGAAACTTGAGATAATCGGTATCACTTTAAATGCCAGGTACAGTACATTAGGGTTAGACCGATATATTGGTTTGCTGAAATATCGGGCCGATGTTGGTCTTTCAATAAACATTGGATATTGGCCTGTCGCACCTGGCAAGGTACTCCTACCCCCTCATTACTTACTGCCCCTTTAATATATATTGTTTTGAAAAGTAACTTCCTTTTTAAGAGTGTACTCCCCCAAATGAAATAAAACGAGGACAAGGTGAGATCTGAATATGACCAGGAGCCTCATTCCTACCTCATTCTCTACCTACCGACAATGAGCCCCCCCAGGAGGGCGATGCCTAGCGTGACCGCCAGGGAAATGGCCTGGCGAACGCCCTGGAATGACGCAGTGATTTCCCCCGATGCCACATCAGGGAACACGTCCTGCAAACTGAAACACACACAGAGGGAAAAAAAACAAGATTTAGCATGGCAGGAAAATTCATTCTGCACGTTTGGCATCATAATCAGAACAACTTTATTTGGCAAGTAGAAGAAATGTACAGGGATTTGACGTAGTGACCTAAATAACACATGGTATGGGGACAACAGGGCCTCTGACAGTACATATCACCCTGCATAGTTTTAATGTTGCAGGTCTCGTCTCCTTGATGTGAGAGTAATGCTGCAGCGCTGCGGTTACGTTCTGCTGTCAGCACGGTGAAAGCTGAGATCCGTCATGTGAGTCACAGCGATATCTGGACTACTGCACTACTGTGGCCCAACCCACTCAGAGATTATGTTAGTCAACCTGTCTTTGTGAAAATGTGGAAATTCGGGATAAACCGCTGCCATTGTTTTCTGTTCTGTCAATGAATCAGTCAGAGCTTGTCAGGGATATTTAATTACCTCACGGTAGATTTACTGCAGGGTAATTTAGCGTCTAAACCTATCAACCTATCTGTACAACACGCAGGGACCTTAGGTGAACTTTGGAATTTTTTTTCCCTTCTTTAAAACTTTTTTATCTGTCCAGGAAAAGGTTTTCTGAGCATGCACGCTCTTTATCGACAGTGCTCTCCTTTCACATTCATGCAGTTGCACACATTCACATCTAGGAGTTGCCCAGTAGCCCCACAACCTTCTGATGTTGGCTACTGAGAAGCTCTACTGGAGGCGAAGTGCCTTGCTCGAGGGCACCTCAAAAGAAAATTCACTAAGGGTTTTGGTGGCTACGGGAACACAGGCAAAACACCCACCCATCTCCGTAGACCTCCTTTGTTGCCACGGCGGCGGTGACGGCTCCCACAATAGCACCCAGGATGCCGGGCATGCCGTGCAGGTTGTGGACCCCGCAGGTGTCCTGGATCTTCAGCTTTTCCTCCAGGATGGGCTAAAGGGAGGAAGAGGAAGAAGAGAGGGCGCTGGTCATGTGGGCGTGTCAGTGACTGTATCATGAGTACATGCATTTTTAGCATGGGAGGCCCCGGTGGGAATCAAGTGTCTACCAGTGTTCTCCAACCACGGAGAGCCAACCAATCACTACACCAACTGGTTTCATCGATTAGCAGACCTTCAACCAATCAGCTGCTGCGTACACATGGCTCTCCGTGGCATCAAACACAGGTGAAACAAGAAATGCCAGGCTGCGCTTACCGAGAGGTACTTGAAGCCCAGAACAGAGATGATGCCAGCCAGGAAGCCAACGATCATTGAGCCGAAAGGAGTCAGCATCATCTCGCCAGCCGTTCCCGCCGCAACACCACCGGCCAGGGCGGCATTTTGGATGTGGACCTGCAGAGAGGAGAAGGGCATTAAAGGTGGTGCAGTTTAATCACCTTGTAGGCTTTTCGCTGATACGCCGACACAGGACTTTCAACAGTGCAACAGTAAAATGAACACTAATTCCCAGATCATCAAATTACAAGCACCCAGCAGAAAAAAACAACAAAACAGTGAGGAGACATTAACAAACTGATTTGAGCACCAGCTGATGACGGAGGTGAGGCGGTCTCATGCGACTCAAAACAATGGATCCTCATGTAGCGTGTTGGCACCTTCATCATGCTACATGGGGGCGTGGCAGTGAAGGTGACATGCACTATTTGATTTGCTATCCCAAGACACAATACCTTTAAAACCTAGCTGATTGTGTCAGTCGATTAGCCTGCCTTTACTATCACCAGACTATAAGTCCTCTCCCTTCTCAAGTCACTGGATATGATTCTCTTGATCAATATCAGTGCATGTCCTGTCTTGATTTTCCCTTTGAGTCACTGTTGACATACTATACCATGTGACTCAGTAGAAAGGGTGCATTGTTACAACACAATATTTTGGACTGTGTTCAGGTAACACTTTATCTTGTGAGAAACTATGTGGAGATTTTTAAACCCCGATAACCCAAAATCTTCCCACTTCCTCCTCCCCCCCTCCTCAGGGCGCTGCAGGTTTGACCTTCACACTTCTCTCTATTGGTTGCTTTTTATATTGGTGAACCAGGAACACTAGGACACCTAAATGTTTATAATGTAGAATGTAATTAAAAATATAGACAGAGGTTGACAGAGGTTATATGCACCGCCTTCTTTTCAACTTGTGTCAACCCACTGAACAATTTGACATTGATTAGCCGTTTAAAAGACGTCTCAATGGTTTAAAGCGTCAAGGCTACATGGGGTTTAAAACTGAGTTTAGTAGATGAAAACTGAACATTATTTTGTACATATGGAATTCTCTGGTGCATATTTCTGATATTTACAGCTGTTTAAATATGTAATAATGTATTTACTGCTTGGACTAAAACTGGGTAACACAGCCAAGGAGATCCTGGGCAAGATGAGAGACAGCTAAGACGTCTAGTGCTCGGTGGGAATCTTCCATGCTCATTTCTCGGAAAACGTTCCCTCTTGGAAAATTGTCAAAATCTGCCTCTCCTGCTCCCTTCATATCCTCTCACGGCTCCTAGCCCAGCGCTAACTGCATTTCATAACACTTTAGCTGCTAACTGGTAAGGTTTGGCACAAAAGTGGGCTGACCCTAACCTAGTTAGGATTAACAAACAACTCTGGACCTCAGCCCTGGGCTAACCTGCCGCCTGAAAGGGGGATAAATTAGCCAAGGAGTAATGGTAACTGGTGACTAACTATGTGGGAAGCCCCTTGAGTGTCCCCATATTGGCCGGACACCAGTCACAGTGTCCGTCCCCGTGTCCTCACCATGTCCAGTTTGCCATCATGGGCTGTGATGGCGGACAGGCCGTAGGTGGCCAGAGTACAGGCTGCCAGGGAGTAGTAGGTGTTCATGGCTGTGCGGTGCTGGTCGTCTCCATGGGCCGTGATGGCAGAGTTGAAGCTGGGCCAGAACATCCACAGGTAGATGGTGCCTGAGCCGAGATACAAGCATCAGAAAGGCATGCTTTTGGTTTACCAGTAAAATATCAATTAAGATCCGTTAGACTTCAGATCTTGAGTAATTTACAATCTTGAGTAGGGATGTGTTTTGAAAGCCAATGCCTATCAGTGACATACTGATTTTTTGTATCAGTATCGATTTTAAATCACAAAAAGTGTGGAAAAGCATCAAAATGTTATATTCTCAAGAAATTGCACTCTGATTCTGTTTAGAAAACCAGATGGCATGTACACAAACTTCTTCTGTGTGATGAAATGTAGTTTCATTTGACCAAGAAAGGTGTGAAAAAGTATCGTAGTTGAACAGGTGTGAAACTGAAATCATCATAATTACTATCAGTGCTTCCCAGCCCCAGTGTTGGGGATCCTTACCGATCATAGCGAACAGGTCCGAGTGGTAGACGGAGCTGTTCCTGTGCTTGCTCTTGTCCAGGTTGGGGCGGTAGAGCACCCGGGCCACCACCAGGCCGAAGTAGGCTCCAAATGTGTGGATGGTCATGGAGCCACCAGCGTCCCTGGCCTGAGGGAGAGTTGGTTCACAAAAAGTTAGTTTTAAAACTTGAGTTGAGGAATACTGACAGACCTACGGGTGAGGAACATGATGAGAGGTTTTATTCCAACATGAGATACCAGCCTTTTGAAAAAAAGTGAAACCTAGTCTGACAAAATGTTTGCTAGTGCAGCATTAAAATGAATGATGGTACATTTCAAATGATAGTAGCTAAATGCTATACACTAGATGATCTATTTACAGTCATTTAAAGTCGTAATCCCCAAGATTTTGACTCCATCTTTTTTTTCCAAATGGATATATAGCATTTTGGAGTAGAACTCTTCCTACACGCCGCCCAGACTCACCCCCAGAGAACTCAGCAGGATGAACTCATTGATAGCGAACAGCGTGACCTCAAACATAGCCATGACCAGGAGCTGGACTGGGCTGGTCTTGCCCAGGACCGCTCCAAATGAGATCAGCACAGACCCGGTGCAGAAGTCAGCGTTGATCATGCTGAAGGAGATAAAATCAGAGAGAAGCTGCATGAAATGTTGTAGGAAGTTCGCTCATTCCTAGACTGATCACATTCCTAGACTGCAAAGATAGAGGAACGGTCATGAGTGAGACAAATCGGTACTGATGAATGTAATATGTCTTGGCATGCTGCGCCTTTTTGCATGTCAATTTTATTGGATATATTGGATATAAGATATATCACTTATGCATGTGTTCCTGCATGCCTGAGTGTGTGTGCAGGCTTGCTTGGGTGTATGTGTGTGTGTGTAGTGGGTCTTTCAGATAGGACAGGGTTTGCTCGACGCTCTCTGCTTGGGGCAGTGCAACCATGCACTAGCTGTTAGGGTGCGGTAGCACGAAAAAAAATACTGGAACTGGAACTGGAAATATTACATCCAGTCGTCATAGATCGCTAGTTTCCACTGCATTTGTAACACGCCTGACACGCCCACTCGGTTAGAAACACCTTCCAGCTTCCGGGAGAGATTTTCTTCCAAGGCCACTGTACAACTTTTCACTTGTAATACTAGAATGATAATACTAGAATCAGTCTTTCATCCATTTTCTTGACCTTCCCCTGTCATTTCTAAAGAGAAGCACAGTGGTGGATTCATCATGTCCTATGTGAAAACTCCTTTAGAGAGCCACACACCTCTCCACCCCGATGTGGATCTTGCCGCCGTGCATGCCGTGGAAGAAGCCCTGCATGAGCGTGGCCCACTGCAGGGCAAAGGCCGCGATCAGGAAGTTGAAGCCCACGCTGCTGAACCCGTAGCGCTGCAGGAAGGTCATGAGGAAGCCGAAACCAATGAAGATCATCACGTGCACATCCTGGAAACCTGCACGGTGCAAAAAAAAAAACACAAGCTAAGACTAAGGAGAGCCCCAGTCGTGGAGGTGCTTGTGCCCTCTTCTATCCACATACATTATATTAGGTGGAGGGGAAGGATGGGGACGGGTCCAGGAGATTGGAGGACACATGTGGACCAAAACACAGAAGATTTGGTAGATGAGAAACAAATGAAACCTCATTCATCAACCTGTAGGTTTAAATAGAAATTCTGTTTTGCATTTTGTCAATAAAAAGGTTAGCAGCAGTACATCAGAATAAAGTGCCTTGAGTGACTCACACTGATCTGGCTCCATCAGCATCCACACAAACGTGATCACTGCTAACAACTGCACCACTTCAGGGCTTTGTCATTCAAAACGTTCTTTGTGAATCAGCCCAGTTACATAAGCAGTGGTCCATGGGGACTCAGCGGGTTCAGTCGCCCTAGATAGGCCTACACTAGGCGACTCAGAAGAGTTTTACATTTCTATTCCATAATGCTATATATTTATTTTGTAAAAAGCCATTACCCGAAGTTCGTCACCCAAAATCTCTAAAATATAGATGGTCCAGTGTGTCTAAGTGATAGTTCATAAACTTAAGACTACTTAAAAAAAGCACAGTAATAATAATTTGCTCAATATGTGCCATCAACAAGTTTGTAAAAGTATGTGTGACTTTTTTAAAACGGTCGAGATCCCATTTTGAAATAAACATCCATGGTGTTTCATTCTAGCCTCCTACCTTCCCCTGGTTCACACAACCCACTAGAACCTCATTCTTCCTCTCCTTGTTGGGCCCAAAGCGCCAGACAATATCGCACTGTGCTGTTACCATGGTGATGGATAATTGGCATGGCCGGCAGAGGTGTTGCCAGCGTCCCTGTTGGCATTTTGGCCCAGATACATGGTGCCATCCACAAGGACACCAGCCCACCACAATGACAGGGTTCACTGGGTACAATTAGTATCATCCTGTAGGTGTACTCTGCCCAATCACACAGAAATGTAGTGCACGCAGATATGTTTAAGATTTTTACTGCCCCCATAGCACAAAATGGCCATAACACATCTGCTGGGGGTTGATAGGGTTGGTGATCAATACCAAATACTCAATGATTACTTCACCAGCTGCTGAGATTTCTGGCTTTCAAAACTGCCTTTCCTACCCTTATTCGGGTTTTGCTAGCTAGCTAGCTTATTCGTCTCTGTTGTGAAAATGTGACTTTATTGTTTGTGTCAGTTACTGGCCACCGTAATTCGAGGAGGAAGCAGAGGTGAGATTTGTTTAGGAGGAGATAAATTCTATCGATGTTGTTGTAATTCCTACCGGTCACCAATAGAGGGCCGTAAAGGTCATATAGTATTAGTTCGACTTTAAAGGCGTTCATTGTCAAACTTGAATGTGTATGTTTACAGTTAACGTTTTGGCATTTTGCTGACAAACGAGCCGCATCTTGCTCAGGGACACTTCAACAGGACCCACGGCTGTTGTAGGGATCAAACCTGTGACCTTTCAGCTATGGGATGGACTCTATGACATCCTTATCGGAGTCAACATATAGACCAAACGTTAACCTGAGACTACCTACACATGCTGAAATCACAAGCTGCACCATCCTTTAGAAAAAGCAGTCAGGTGTGTTTTTACAGCACAAGTAGGTGTGCATGTGAACTTGTCTGTTCATACTGCAGTAAGTTGGTTGTTGGTTGTGGAACATGAAGGCGATCTTCCATGCAGCTCACATGACAGTGAAGGTGTCAGGTTAAAGATTATCTCAAGTCATTAAATCTAATCTTTATTTTCTAGTGCTTATTTATCTAACCTTGTCTATCTTTATCTAACCAACAAATAATACTGTGGCTAATAATGAAAAACAAAAGTGTGGTACTTTATTGATCCTCGCAAGGAGGTTCTCTTTTCTCCACAGGGAGGTCAGAGGTCAGCTACAGACCAGAGTCCTCTGGTGGAAGGACGGCCTCTCTAACCACTAGGCCACCCTGCTGTCTAATCTGCTAACACCTCTACTGTATATGAAGAGTTAAACTAATACTTTGCTTTGGTAATGTATTGGGCCGATATTGGCCTTTTTTAAAAATATCAGATATCAGCCAGTCACATCATCCACCTCCAACATGATGGAGGTTCCTCCTTGTCCACAGCTATATACAGTTTTATTTTGTTTGCACATTTCATTCATTCACTTAATGTTTTATGAACATTACTGAGCCGCTTCAACCCCAAAATATCTGTCAAACCCCACCGGTGACCTCGGCCTCAGGATTGACAGCTCATCAACATGAGTGACAAGTGCCGGGGCAGGAATTTCATCAACTGAAGGGGAGGAGGGCGGGACTAAACGTACACATACCTGCCTCAAGGTGGAAAGTTGGGATGGACTTGAAGGCAAGAACAAAGCATTCCTCTCTTCCCCAGGGAGGAAGACAGAAAGAGAGAGAGAGACAGAAAGAGAGAGACAGGGGTAGGCCTGTTGTTACAGGTAGGCAGACAGGTCTGCGGGTGGGCAGCATGAAAACATTTGACAGTTCTGGACTTGTTAAGCCCCGCCCACCAAGCCTCCCACCTTGTCAATTAAGATCGATTTGTTAGGGTGGAGCTGTGGGCAGGACAAGTGGCTTGGCTCGTGTGTTTGTACATTTAACTGACTGTAACTGTAACTGCAAATGTAACTGTAACTGTAACTGTAACTGTAACTGTGACTGTAACTGTAACTGTGACTGTAACTGTAACTGCAAATGTAACTGTAACTGTAACTGTAACTGTAACTGTGACTGTAACTGTAAGCATCAGTATCTTTGAGATGTTAATAGTGCTTAAACATGACAGTCCGGTCATGATAATAACTTAGACAAACAGTGTTTCATGGCTTCTGGACTTACTCTTTCTGACAATTTTGCTTTTTGTTTAAAGCCTAAAATTCAGATTTAAAATTAGAAAAAAAACAGCTATTCAATGCTAAAATGCTATATATTAATTTTGGGGAAAATGCTAACTGAACCTGATTAGTTAATATATAAAAAACACAGATGAGTCCATCCTCAAAAACAGAACTATTTGGTAAGCAAAGTTTTTCGGATGACACAACATTATTATAACACATTTTTTATTGTTATGATATATCATGAAAGTAAAAAATGTGGTATCATAGATAGGATGGAAACACATTTTTATAAAAGTAACAGTGATTTACTAATGGGTAATCAGTAGCCTGCATTTCACCTCCAGCCTGAGGAAGAGGAACTTTTTCTACACCGTGTAAATTGGGGACTTAATAATGAGAGGGATCAACAGCTCTGTGGGACATCAGTGGACTGATCTGTGATCTGTTCACATGCAATGAACAGGACCCCAAACACTGAACCAATTAGGAAACACGAAAGCTATGCATTTACTGCACTGCTGCTCTGCCACTTCTTGTCCCATTACATAGGATGTAACATTTCCCAGATTAACCGGGAGGATTGGAGCCATTTGAAAAAACTGAAATGCTCTGAATATGTGCAAGCTGAGACATCATGGAGGGTGCACGTAAGAAAGTATAATATTTTAGTATTAGTGAAGTGTTAAGCATCATTAGAGCAATCGGTGCCATAAAACATGTTTATCCCCAAACCAGAAAAAATCAAATTGTTGGGTGCTAACACCAGGTAGCTTATGAAGTTATTAGTCAATCAAGTTCCCCCAATCAATCAATGTATTTACAATGCAATATACTGTATTTGCAGCACTGCACTTATTAGGTCAAGCCATCAAGGTAGCAATGCTCAGGATTTGCTGCCATGAGCTCTTGAGGAAAGTTTCCCGAACCTCAATCTAAAGCCTCTCACAAAATGATGTACCAGCATCAGCATCAAAGTTCAAAGTCCACCCCCACTCTTTCAAAGTATTCCAATCTATAATTATCGTTGAGCAGGTAAAAAGAAATTCAGGCACCTATTACTTTTGAGAGCCAAAGCAGCTCCACCCATGACCCCTACTGTAACCCCTGACTGCCCCCAACCCCTCCAGAAACCCACAGGTCACTCACTTGGGTAGCGGAAGTAGAAGTCGTTCTCATAGTCAGAGTGGTTTTTCGTATGCTCATGCCACTTCCTCGCATCCGTCTCATCGTCGTACTGCACCAGCGCGCCGAAGAGGATGATGAGGATGATCTCCAAGATGATGCAGGTCAGCGGCAGCTTCAGCCGCATGTTGGTTGCTGCGTCTGTCATGTTTTTGGGGGCGATGGGTAGGTGGGGGGGTCTTCTGAGGCCTGTTCTTAGATTGGGGGTGAAAAGGGATTAAAGTTGCAGCTAATTTCCACAGAAAGCAACACACACTCTCTCTCCCACACCCAGTGGTGTTTTCAGTGCAAAGACGGGAGGCAGTGTGTGAGCGTGGAGGGAGAAACTAGCAGACAGACACATGGGTTGGTCTTACTTGTTGCATGTATTTGTTCTGCTGGTTCACGCCCACCCCAAATAAGGCAGGGTTAGTCTTAGCCCCTCCCATCGCCTACTGTAGTTTTTAAGGTGGTCTGTAATATGTGGCCTCACATTAAGGTAATAGTGTAAAAACTCCAAAGCAATGATCGCTTAACACCTAAAATGTTGACAAAATCAAAGAAAAAATAATCTCACGGATTACCACTTAAACTGAATCATAGCTCTGTCATGAGTAGTCTGAAGATGCAACAAGACACAACAAACAGCTCCACAGATGCAAAATGTAATTATCCTACAGTATATTATCTTTGGTATACATTGACTGTGTTTTAAACCTTTGATTAGAACACCATCACTAGTTTCAGTGTCCCTTGTGCACCATACTAAAAGTAAGATAAAGATATATAATCAGCGGATAACCTTTACATGTGATCTCAATAAGTTTGTGGGTAAAACAACTGGGCCAGATTACCTTAGATACTCGTCAATATATTAGGGTGATAGATTCAATCTAAAAGGTAAAAATCAGTTAATACAGCATCAAAATAGCTCCCAGATATGAGTGAGCATATATGGACAGCAAACCTTCCCTGGACAATAAATAGGGAAACATACAAACATACATACAAATAGATAAATAGGTAAATAAATAAATAAACGGCTTTCAGGTGAACACACTTTCTGGCGGCCATATTGGAGCTCCTCTGCTCTTGCGTAACAACGCCTGAGAACATCTGATTTCGAAACATACGACTTGGCCGTCTCCACAGCACTGAATAGACACAGTTCATTTCTGTGCTGTTTTTTACTGGGAACTGATCATTTCATCACCAATATATCTGATCAGTTTTGTGTTTAGATAATGCAGCTTGTTAGCTAGCTAACCATAGTATCTGGTCAGCTAACCATCACTGTCTTGTTAACACATCTGATTAGCACACTAGCTAACGTATCTAGTAGAAGCTAGCGTTAGCAGTGGCTAGTAGTCACATCTTAACATTAACAATGGTTGCCTTGCTAAATTAGCTAGGTAATAAATAGCAAAAGCCAGCATGTATCAGGTTATTTTAGATACCTCTCTTTTTCTAGGCTGGTTTATATATTTAGTCATTATTTGAGCACAGACAGTTTTCCAATAGATCTCCATGATGGCACCAGCCGTGGTTGAGAGGAGCTTTGTGACACAACTGCAAAGCCTCAATAAATAGATAGATAAGTAGACAGACAGACAGAACTCTTCATCATCATTAAGTAGATATTCAAGTTTGGAGGCTTTGCACTGTGGGAAGGATAACTGAAATCATTAGATTAGATTAGATTAGATGGCTCTTTATTGTCCCCGGGGGGAAATTGCAGTTATGCAGCAGTACAGAACAAGAGAGAGGCACATATCACTATACAGCCGGTAGCATTGTACAGCCGGATGGCTGTTGGAACAAAAGAGTGCTTGAAGCTCCCTTGTGCTCTTGGGTTGGATGAGACGGTGCTGAAGGAGCTTCTCAGCCCGTTCATCTCATCATCCTCCCCTCAGCCACCTCTTCCCGACTGTCCAGGCTCTCTCCCACAACTGAGCCAGCTTTCTTGACCAGTTTATTAATCCTGTTGGCATCCTTTGCCTTGATGCCACCTCCCCAACATACCACAGCAAAGAAGAGTGCACTTACCAGAAGGTGGTCATTTTTATCTACCTAGGGAACTGGCACACCAGATCAAGATGTGAAGTCCACAGTTTTAACTGGGTCTAAACTGAAAGAACCAACAGTATTGGGACAAGAAGTTAGGCACTGCCTTGTAGTAGGCCTGTCATTTGCTTGTTCACCCAACTTGTTGAAGAGATACTGAAACCAAAAGACACCATATTCCATTTACTCTTCCACCATCACAATAGAACAAGGATACGGGCCTGTAGCTGACATGGGGGTGCCTTTGAGGAGGCAGCCCAAGGGATTAGGAGAAGACTAGGGTTAGATATTACAGGGACACATACAGTAGAAGGGATAGGTTTGTGCACATCCTCTTCCTGTTAAGGTTCGATAAGAAATGTCACTCACGCCACTATCAGCCTCCATCAGCTCTTCAGAAAGACACAACTGACAGGAATGTTGTTATGGTTTTGGGGAATTTTAACTATTGCAACTTGAGACCACAGGCGTCAAAGGCAATCTACAAAGCCTTATCAGCTTTTAAGGCGTAGGTAAAGGCCTCCTTGTCTGTTGAGTATCCTGCCTGCCCAGCCGTCAGTTGGCCAAACTGTGTATCTTCAGTGATTTTGTGTCAAATACTGTATATTCAAAGCAGTGCACCTTGTCATCTGTGACAATCTCTGCCCTCTAATTTTCATTAATACAGAAAATTCAACTACAGGCAATGTTTGTGCCCTGTAGCAACTGATAATGTAATAACTTCCAGATAATGTAATAACTTGTAGTAAAGAAAAATGTAGTAAAATGTCCCTCTAAATTGGGTTGAAATTGTAATAAAACCTGTTCATGTAGTAAATTGTTGGATAATATAATTACATTTTAATGTAATTACAAATGTAAATACTTTTTTTATTCTATTATTATTATTTTCTTATAACTCTATATATATCTCTTGTATCTTTTCATATATTTAGTGTGAATTTCATATTGTATTCTTTACCTTTGCCTTTACGGTACTTGCTATATTCTTGTTTTTATTTATTACATTACATTTTCAACACATTTAGAGGGACATTTGTGGTAGATTCTGGAAAGTTATTGTATTATCTGGGAATTATATTTTCAGTTTATATATTTTCAGTTGCTACATGCCCACTAGTTCAATAGAATTGTACATTTACATAATCACATAATTATATAACTCTGTTAGAATAATTCTATTCTAATTATATAAATGCGTAACTATAAAATGTATTGCTGCCGAACACAAACGGCATACAGGACCTGTACATGACCTGCATACAAACCACACCAGTTTAGAGGTAAACTATAGGAAACAGTTGAATAGCACCCCTACAGGCAGAAATCTAAAACAAAACAAACATACAACCTGCCTCCACTTGACTCCCCCCGGGGCTTGTTGAGCCTGAATGGTTATAATGGGTGGGAGGGGCTCCAGCTATAGGGGAGGAGCTTTTTTTTACGGCCCATAAAAAATACAATGAGCTGAATACAGTGAACAATAACAAACCAAATGGGGATTGGATGGATTAGTAGTTTATCTCTCCACCTACTGAAAAAACTGTAGGCTAGATTAAAGTGAAAAATAAGTAATTCTTTGGTTTGATTCCTTAATAGGGACCTAAAACTTTCCAATCCATGAGTTATGCTTCCCCTTATACATTCAGACATGCCTTAACTTGCCTTTTTGTGTGAACTGCAACCGTTCTGCAACATCCCTCAACAGTGAGAGCTACAGAGCATGTATAAACCAACAACCCTTCAAACATACTGAACCAGGTTACTCCACTTGAAACTCTGGTCAGGTAAAGTCCACAGGTGTAGATACCACTGAGTGCTACTGATTGGTAATGTACTTGTATGGTCTTGCTGGGAAAACCGATGGACAGTAGGATAACACACAGAGAATTAGCTAGTGGCTAAATATGTACAAATTGGACTAGAAAAAGAGAGATAGCTGAAAAGGATTGTTATGGTGTAGAACCATCCAGTAACGTTCTCAGTAAAAGTGAACAGTGTGATCAGGTAGATTTGTCTCCAAATGTAGGTTACTGTGACTCAGTAAACTGTCTTGTCTTTAGCCCTAGTCTCTACTCCAAAACACTCTGAGTTGGAGCTGGAGAAGAGTCAGCTCAGTTAACCTGAACAAACTGGTAGCTAGCTAAGTAGCCAGCAGGCTAATTTAACAGTGGATGTTAACACAAGAAGCTAGCGACTAACCCTAACTTCTACTTGAAATGTTCGCTAGTGTGCAAATCAGAAGTATTTACAACAGTGATGGTTAGCTAGCTAACGAGTTGACATTATCTAAACACATAAAGGTGTATCAGTCCAACACAGCACAAAAATCAACTATATCTTTTCAGTTTTATTGAGAGGGCCAAGTTGTACGTTTAGAAACACTGAGCTGAGGACCTCCACTATGGCCGCCAGTGGGGGGCTACATCAAATGAAAGCCCTGTACTTTTCATGGACTTCCAGCTCCAAGTCCAAGTGTGCGTGCCAGTGAGTTTAGCTGTGGAAGTGGATGCTTCTTGTCATTCCATCAACACACAGCAGGCTGGCTCCTGGGACCCACAGATAAGACAATCTCTCAGTCAGGCAGGGTTGACAGGAGGGGGGGCCCAGATCAAATGAGATAGACGCAGGACTGAACCTGCCCGTTACGCAGCACTGAGATAACATACAGGTGCTTCACACTTAACATGTGAATGCACAGTAGGGCTTGTATATGTGTATGTGGCGGGGGGTGTGTATGTGCATTTTAGCTTATTTTTGCACTGCATTTTCCATCTTAACGAGTCATTTAATACACTATAGGGTCTAAAGTCTTTGATGTCAGGCATGCCTGTATTAAATGACTCGTTAAGATAGATAATAAACAGCTTTGGAAACTGTTCTGAACTGAAAGATATTCAGCTCCTGATATCACAACGGTTCAGGTAGCAGCTATGGGTGACTATGGACATCGCCTCAACTTTAATTTTGCCGATATAGTTACACATTTTAAGGTTGGGTCGTCGTATCAAAGAAAAGGTGGCCTTGCTGTCAGATGAGAGACCTATCTGTACTTTCAAACACATTCAAGGACACATGCACATACACACACACATGCGCACATGTTTGTATTACTTGTATTACCTTTTTCCCCTGAAGAAATACAAAACCTAAAGCAAAATGTCACACACACTGATATACACCTTTTTGAAGCTTTGTGTTGTGGTATTAATTTTGTTGCCTAAGTAGAGAACAGTGGAAGAAAGAGTGGAGGATGGAGAGAGATAAGTCGACATTCCCATACCAGAGATCTATATCTGCTACTAGTGTGACTGTCACACGGTGAATCCACGTGCCACAAAAACAACTGATAACTGATTGGTCAAAGAGCTTCCAGATCAACAATAGATCTATCCATGTTGGGGACAATAGGTCAAGGCCGAATCCCAATTCACCCCTTAGCCCTTACCCTCCGTTTTGCACGTTCACGTGAAGAGGTAAGGTGTCCCAATTCTTCTTGGGATCGAGGGGTAGGGCGAAGTGCTAGGGCTACATGGCCCTCCAAACGGAGATTTTTCAGGGGCACACATCAAACTGAGGGTTATAGGAAATCTCCGACAATCATCGGCAATATTTTCTTCATTAATAAAGATTTAAAAAATATTATAACTATCATATTATCTTAGTTTAATGTCGTATTATAGACATTTTCTTTATAATAAGCATAACAAAAAATCGCTGGCATATGGCATATGATGCTGAAATATAACTAAAGTCCAGCAGCGAAGTTGCTGCACTTGTTACCGCTCCTCTAATATCAGTGCAGACCGGCAGGGTAGGAGCACAGAGCACCACTATTCTGTCATGAAGTGGTAATGAAGCATGTTCTGTTTTATTTGATGACTCTATTTGATGATCGATTGATAGCGTGAAACTTATAAATTGTGAACGAATCACGAGCAGCCATGCTTTTCTATCTCCGTCATTGTGATAATACTATTATTGCCATTTTTTGCCATTTGGGCCCTATTGCACACCCGAGCGTCCTGGTAGGGGGTCCCTCTCTGAGAAGCCCAGCTCTTAATGTACAAAATGTGCTATATAAATAAAGTTTGATTTGATTTGAAATGTGAAGATAAAGTGTTTTGAGTATCCCATAAACGTACTTACCTCCAAATAACGGTTTATGGATTTTAATAATATTTAAAAAAAATCTTTTTTAATAATGTTTTGTAACAAACCTGTTTTCTTAAAAGAGTTTTACAAATAAATGTCACTGATTTGACTTTAATCACGTTGACAGCTTAAAGCAGTGGTTTTCAATCCCAGTCCTCAGGACAGGGATTTCGTTCTAGCCGTCTGTCTAATGAAGTGCCATTAGCTACCTGGTAGGACAGAAAGCCAGCAGTACTCAGGGTCCCAAGGATCCACATGAAAACCGCTGCTTTAACGGACAACTACTACAGTACAACAATGTTCAAAGAAGAATTGATGAAACAGTTTCACCGGAACTGGCTTGGTATAGTATACGGAGGGGGCGATCAGTGGAGCTCTCAGCCTGCCTGCCCCCTGGGTGATTCGTCAGAGAAAATCACATGACACATCTCAGACAGCCATCAGCAGACCATGAAAATATGCCCCCCCCCCCCTAAAAAAACAACACATGGCGTTCACTTAGGAATGTGTGTAGATCCTTTATCAGTCACACCTACAGAGGTATTTTGTCGAAGAAAGAAAGGAGTTAAATGCTCATATACTTTCCAATAGCCAGGTCAGCATACCTTCTAGGTTCAGCTGCCCAGCATTCATAGAGACAACGAAGTGGTGAAAGACTCACAAAGGAAAGAAAAACATCAAGAATGAGTTTTCCTGAAAAGGTGCTTTTATTTAGTTTTTGTAGAAATACAGAAATACAGAGGGCCCCGACACTTTCTGGTCCACGTTATTTGCAGCAATTACACAACACATAGTAACCTGTCTTCATATCTCACACAGCAGTCATTCACCACTAAGGAATAAATGCTACATGCTAGATACTAGAGGAAAGGAATTCAAAATAGCCGATGTTTTCACGATTTATTTGCTTGCTGCATTGCCTAGGGTCAAAGGTCAAATTCTATCTATTGAGAATCCCTGCGTGAGGTATGTGGGGACACCAACACCACCCGTATTTACCTGCATGAATATGGTGGGGGACCCAGGCAGCCCAGGAAAGAGAAACCGCTCAGGAACATTTACCTTTCTAAAACTCTGAGGAGGGAACTCTTTTACAATGCTCATGAACTGTCAATCACAGTTTGAACTCTAGGGGAAGGGGCACCTATGAGAAGGAGGGGGGCTATCTCCACGAACGATAAAGGAGCTGTCAGAACATGCATACCTTCGGTGTCTTCATGACCCTGCTGGCTGTCACAGCTTTTGCCATGCACTGATGAACCCTGCAAGCTGATACTACATCAGGGCTGCAGGCAGGCTCAACCTGCTCTCGTATCATCCACGCTCATCTATTGCACGAGGCCGGCAGAAGCATTCATTCAGCATTCTCAAAGGAGACAGCAACCGTACAAATCTTAAGGTGGATTGGAGGCGTTCTGCAGCTGGTGCATCTTCAGGCTCTATGATGATGAAATTTGTCTCCTATAATCTTGGCATGACAAGACAATAGACAAAAGTGCACACAGTTAAGGTTTGTTGTGAGAGAAACTAAGTTTGTTTTCGTGCAGTGCATGTTTTCTTGAACTTACTTACATTTATACTTTCGGTATTTAGCTGATCCAGAACGACTTACAGTGAGTCATCTTCTGACTACACAATACAGACTAGATCATGGATGTTGTTCCCCTCTCACTGAAGAGTTCAACCGTCTCTTTGGTCTTTTCCTTTCAACCTCACGAATCTTAAGGCTGATTGGAGACAATCTAAACATGAAAAATGCTGTGATGTGAAGGCTTATGGTGAAACGCTTTAACAGGTCAGAAGTGCCACTATTCCCATGTTGTTCACGTTTTTTTGTATTTTCTTATTGTCAAAAGCAAATTTGGTATATTTTGGTGAAGCACCTTTAAAGTGTGTGGCGCTCAAACACTCAAACCATATGAATATATGTTACTGCTATGGCTATACATGCCCAAACTCTTTCACGCATTCATTTACATTGAATTGATTCAGGTCTTTGATATCTCATGACTTCAAAAAATGACTTGTGAAGCGATAAGAACAAATCCATCAGTCATCCAACAGTTTCTTTGAAGAGCCTAAAGGACTAGGCCTCTCAAAAGCTACTATAGGATGTCTTTATTTTGGAAAGCCACACAACTCTAATATTTGTGATTTCATGTTTTTACTTGAATTGAGGCAATAAATGGTCTATTATAAGTTGAGAGAATTTCATGACCTTTGCGCTTATGAAAGCCTTTAAAAACCATTTCAATTGTAAATTTTCAAAAATGCAGGGTTGTCAATATAAAAAAAGACTGTTTGTCTTCATTTCTGAAAAGGTGAACTGTTGAGGATACAAGGTTTTCACCTATGACGCCAGGTCTGACCTCTGACCTCAGCGGAGAGATCAAAGCATCAGGGTGAAATGTCAGAGCTTTGAACCCAGACTCTTCAATATCAGTTCAAACTGTGAATGTGAGCGCTGGAGAAGACACGTATGTGTTAGGATTACATCAAACACATGCTTTAACATTAACATGATTACAATATCTACCTCACCCAATGCCTGAGGAAGGCCAACAAAATCATTAAGGACCCCAGTCACCCTGCACACTCACTGTTCACCCTGCTACCGTCTGGCAGACGGTACAGGAGCGGTCAGTCACGCACTTCACGACTGAAGAACAGCTTCTATTTGCAGGCCATCAGGCTACTGAACCGTTGAACTGTAACTATACCTCACACACACGTCACTTTATGTACTACACTCAGATGCACATGCACTTTATACCCGTACATCTGTATCTTTAGATCATTCATGTTTACCAAACCTGCTGCTTCGCATCTAGCCTAGCCTTAAATCGGTTCCATTGCTACTTTATTTTTTACTTATTTTTACTTATTTTACTTATTTTTACTTATCTTTTCCTATTTTTACTTATTTTTACTTATTTTTACTTATTTTGACTTGTTGACTTATTTTGACTTATTTGACTTGTTTTTTTTTATTATTTGATTTGATCTGATGTGTACCTACCTTGTTGGAATGAGCCTCGTCCAATACATTTCATTGTACAGTATGACTGTAA
>CABFOQ010031273.1:5812-21279 GCA_900660455.1 Gephyroberyx darwinii
TCTTTTCAGTAGACGACCAGGGTCAGACATAACCCCACGAGGGGCCCACCCTTTGGGGGACCCCTTTTGGGGGGGGCCCCCCTTGGATCACACAGACCCGTGTGATCGGCACGAGTGGTGGTTACATCCCGACATTGTCAAACAGATTTGGCAGAGATTCGTGGAAGCCCAGGTGGACCTGTTTGCCTCCAGGGAGAACACTCACTGCAGTCTTTGGTTCTCCCTGAGCTGCTGGGGGTGGACGCAATGCCCCATGTTCCATGGCCCAAAACGCTCCTCTACGCCTTCCCACCCCTCCAGCTGGTCAGCCCTCTGCTGGATAGGGTCAGACAGGAGCGTCTAACTCTCATTCTTGTAGCTCCAGAGGCACAGTCAGCCCTGTGGTTCCCGGAGCTACAATCTTTGTCCCACAGGGCCCCATGGCTGGTCCCAGTGAGACGGGATGCACTGTCACAAGCCCTAGGCACCATTCAGCAACTCCTGACTCCTGATTGATTCTTCAGGACAAGGGGCTGTCGACAGCGGTAATTGGCACAATTCAGAGCGCACGCGCCTCTTCCACTGTCACTACCTATGCAGCGAAGTGGAATGCCTTTGTAAGATGGTGCAACAGTAGGGATGCCCCCCCGACCTCCTGTTCGGTTGGGTGTGTGCTTTCGTTCTTGCAATCCTTATTGGATACGGGATTATCCTTCTCCACCATCGAGGTCTACACCGCTGGGGTGTCAGCATGTCATGTGGGATACGATGACAAGCCTGTTTTGAGTCACCCCCTGGTTAAGAGATTCTTACAAGGGGCCAGACGCATAAGGCCAATCAAACGGGTGTTAGCACTACGTTGGGACCTCCCCACTGTTTTACAGGGGCTAGCAAGGTGTCCATTTGAGCCATTGTCCCAGGCCCTGCTGAACGGCTTGTCGTTTAAGACATCACTACTGCTGGTCTCAGCCAAGCGTGTCAGTGAGATCGGCGCCCTGTCGGTGCATCCGAGCTGTCTGTCTATCAACGGGGATGGCTCCTTCACTTCACTCAGACCGAATCCCACCTTCCTGCCCAAGAACATAAGGAGTTCCTATCGTTCTAGGGACATTGTGCTGAAGGCTTTCCATCTGCCTCCTCATGCTAATGAGTCTGAGGCGGAGTTACATCTGCTGTGCCCGGTGTGGGCACTTACCATCTATATTCAGTGCACAGCTGAGTTCAGGAGGACACAGCAGCTGTTTGTGTGTTTTGGGGAGTCCACCAAGGGTCGTGCTCTCTCAAAACAGCGGCTGTCACACTGGCTATGTGAGGGTGTCTCTTTAGCCTACACTGGATCAGGCCTGACCCTGCCGGCAGGCGTCAGAGCTCACTCCACACGTGGTGTGGCGGTCTCTTCAGTCCTGTTTAAGGCCGTGTTGGTGGAGGACATATGCACTGCCACGTCTTGGTCTTCCCCGAGTCCTTTTGTGCATTTTTATATGCTCGACATGACTGGGGGCTCCTTCGGCCACTCTGTTCTGGAGTTAGGAACGAAGGCGCCGGCCCCCTTTGCAAGGCAGGGCAAGGAGTGAGTCATTCGGTGACAGTTACAGTTTGTAACTTGCCTTCTCCGTCCTCTCCCTTTGCCCTAATCACTGCTGGATGTTCAGTCTTATTCCCCTTGGTTACAGTTCGTAACCCTGTACATAAGACTGACACACTCCGGAGGGACAGGTCCTGTCCACCTGGTCGTACTGTTCAGGCTGTAGCTTCCCCACCGGTTTTAGCTGGACCACTGATTAGAGTTGTTTGCCTAGGTTTCATCCCTCTGCGAGAATTAGAACGGTAGTTATGTTACTATAACTCTAGTTCTATGATCGTAGGCAAAGCCGTTTAGCTTCACACCTGCTGTCCCCTCCTTGGTTCGCCGAAAGAAAATCATGGAGGAAGAATGCTGGCGAGCACGGCCTTATATACAGGTGCTTGGGGGCGGAGCCCCAGTTGAATTTTCAGTGCTCGCGCTCACGTGCACCAGCATAGCCCATAAGGCGAAGCCTAAACGGCTTTGCCTACGATCATAGAACTAGAGTTATAGTAACATAACTACCATTTTTGCACTTAACAGAAATAAACATGTTGGTGTATGGTGGTGTATGTCATGTGAGGATGGTTCCATATATCACTAAAAGTGTTTTCTGTGATCATAACCATTAATCATGTGATAATAACCAATGTTTAAACATTTAAAAAATAAGTAAATAAAATAAAATTATCTACACATTAGGATCATGTATTCTTTTTTCAACCCAGGATTCAAATTTTGCAAGTCTTGCCTTAGGACCAGTTTAGTCCTGAATTTCAACTCAACAATAAACCACTAAACCTCCATACCTGGAAACAAAGGGGCATCACACATCTGCACCACATCTTCGGGAATGATCAATTTATTTAATTCCTCCAGCTAAAATCAGTAATTAAATCAAAACTCAATAAAATCAAAACAGTTTACAACCACCTACAATAATCAACAAAATCATAAACACCCCCACCCAGAAATAATTCTATCCAATATGTACAATATACTAATATATGCTGATTCAACAATTTCCATCCTAACTACTAAATAGGAAAATGATCTAAATATTACACCTAATGCTGAAATTTGCAAAAACACCTACTCCATGACCAACAACACAAACATGTAACTCATCCAATATAACATCCTCCATAGAACACATTTCACTCATCAAAAACTGTACAAAAAGGGACTAAGAGAACCAGAAATCTGCTAAAACACACAAAACAAAGACAACTACCTTCACCCCGTCTGGCAATGTGCATTCATACAAAACTTCTGGCTTGAAATCACCCATAAACTCTCAACTACTGGCCTGGCCTAAAAAATGTTCTCTGTACCTGTCAATTTATTGCTCAATAAAAAAAATTAAAAAAACACTGTGTATGTGTATGTATTAAGGACTGTAAACCGAGAGGTGTAGCTTAACCCTCCAAAACAAATGGCGCAGTCACAAAATAGCAGTTTTAGTGCAAGGTGATTTATTGGTGCTCCAAAAAATCCAAAACCAAAGTGCAAAAAAATAAGTGTCCAAACGGGAAAAAAATATTTATATAAATGTACAGCAATAAACAAGGAGCATATCCACAATGTTAACAGGTGCAGCAATGGAAGTACTTTCCTGGGCACAACCAGACACACTCTCTCACTGGAGAAGGACCCGTATAAGTAATTACTGCTCCACCGCAGGAACATACAACAAGTATCAAAATAACAATTATGTCCACGTTCACATGTATGATAGGTTATATCTATAACATTATTATACCTATGTAGTTATCAAAACCACAGCTGAAAGGCCTGCATAGACATTAAAAATACAACTTGATTGTACTGGTACCCGTGTCAGTAGTGTTTAACTGTGGGGAATTGTGAAAAATGCAATGATTAGACCGGTGCATTCAGTACAATGGCGCTACTGTTTGTGTATGAGTGTATGCGAATGTGTATATGGAGTGCGCTTACCAAGTGCTGCCCACAGCCAGTGACAGCCTTCTGTCACAGAATGTGTTGTTAGGACATGAACATTATTCAGTGTTTTTTGGTTCAACCAGTAGGTGGCAGTGACAGAGCAAGTTTCCACATAAAGTAATTTTAAGGCATTACAAACGTTACTTTAACACTGAGAAAAGTTCAGCAAATCTCTAGAGAGATGTAGAAATGTACTGTCCCGGTAATCCACACCCCAATTGATAAAATATAGAGCTAATCAGGAATCGGATCTTCTTTCCCCCAACATGGTGATGCCTATTCACAGTGTCAAATACTGAAGCCTGTCTTACCATGTTCCTTTGAGATTTAGGGTTGCAGCTGCAGTGTGGCTGATGCACAGGGCTGGAAAGGTGCACATGGAGGAAAATGATGTTCCAGAACCGAATAAATAGAAAGGATAAGTTATTGTCTTATACCCTCTTACATTATCTATGTGCCAATCTTGCTGCCCAAAGTCATTGCTAAGACCTTGTCAAGAGAAAATATCTATATGCTAATAGTCCCTATTGTCCAAGGTATTGCAGCCAAGACATATGTTCCATGGCCCTTGTGTCTTGGTTCAATCTCTATTCTGGCTGGTAAAATATATGAGGATTGAATGAGATTTCTGCCCTGTTGAATAGAGTAATTGAACTGTGATTGCAGTGGCAATGGTTGTATTCAATTTTCAAAATCTATTGTTTTCTGATAAATACTGGACATAAATTACTTTATGAAATGTTATAAAACAGATATTACTGAGAGGTATTTTTGATTGTCCAAGAGGAAATTCTACAAAAACATTTCATGATAAATGGTAATGGAGGTGTTATGCAATTTTCTGGATTATATGTTACTTGTTTACTATGCAAGCATTAATTCCAATTGATTAAATAACTAAAACAACTAAACTTATTTAATACAACCATCATCCTTTGCCATTTAATACTCTCTGTAATAATATATCCCAGGGATTTATTAATTTGTTGGCAGTCATCATCAGATACACACTTGCTCTTGAAAAGTGATACAATGTTGTGCAATGCGTGTTATCCTGGATGTGATAACAAGAGCGAATAGTTCAGCATAAGCTTGTTTAATTGTCACCCAGAATGATAAAGGAGGGTTCAGTTTGTCCATCCATCACACCCGATATCGCAGGCATTGCTGATTGGATTTTGAAGAAACTTGAGGGAATGATGCATCCAACTACTGTGTTGTGGCAGTTTAAAAATTACACTGATTAGCCTGAGGGGGATGTTACATCGCTTGTTTGTTTGTCCATGTGTCACGCACGATATCTCAGACAACACTGATTCGATTTTGACAAAACTTGGTGAAATAATGCAGCTCACCACTACATTCCAGCATTTGCAAAATGACACTGATAGGCCAAAGAAGGGAGCTACACCTACAGGTCAAAACAGGGTGGCATATTTGTTATATGTTTTTTTGTCTGTTTGTTCAGAAAAGTCTGAAAGATTGGCATTGTGAGACTAATTGCCTATAAAGATCTGCATGTATTGTGTCTTATATTTTAAAGCACTTACATGGCAAAATGCCCTGAATGAATAATTCCAAACTAATTCTACTGTTGTTCATTACTCTCCTCCATGGTCTCTTTTCCACATTTTTCAAGTCCATCTCTCCTGACGCCTTATTTTTGTGTGGTCCCATCCATACTATCCATCCACCACAGAGCTGTCTCCCAGCTATCAACTTAGCTTAACAGCACTTTGATTAAAAGAAGGGCCAAGGTTAACAGGACATCTGTTTGGAAATCTGGGCCGAGATTACCCCAACCTCATCACACACACAGTCACTGCAGCAAATGATGTAATTAAGACCAAAGTAATACTGCCTCTTGGCCTTATTCAACCTTTATATTACTTTTCTTGCTGACAGACAAGCACAAAAATACACATGCTACCACGTATGAAAACTCACACTCAATCAAGCAAACACACACAGTTGAGTTGATAGCATGCACTCAGTACTACACACAATAATGCAATATGTTGCATTATTGCAATTATACAATTATACAATATTGCAATTATTCTAGTATATTCTAATATAGAAATTCTAGTGCAATAACCCAATAACCTGGTGAAATAACCCAAATTATCTTACAAATTACATTTTTTAGTAAGCAATGAGTACAGATATTGCAGAGAATATAAATTGTATATGTATATAAAAATTATAATAAATTATCCTCATTCAAAAACCACAGAATCTTTCAAATGCCACAATGGTGATCATTATTTTTTTCTAAACTGCTTTGTTTTTGGTTCAGAGAACATACATTTCTCCAAACTTGTCCAGGCCACTAGCCTGTTGATGGTTTTCAGATGAGGCAAGTAAAAATTGTCCACTCACCAAAATGAATGAGGGCTAAAGGAGAATGGCGCTCATGCTCATCCGGTTGACAGCCACATAGCATTGCTGACCTTGGAGAATAAAGACATTAGAAATAAAATAAATAATAAAAATGTAAAGCAAACAATAGCCAGATACTTTATAGCATGTTTGTAATGGTATTGTAACAGCGCTACTCATAGTGCAATTCAGCACCATGTGTTTATTCAAAATTATTCCAGCTGTGTGGTGCTTCAGGTTGAAACAGTCTCAAAACAGAAGTGAGTTTTACTTCTATTTTGAGGCTGTAGAAAGTTTGTTTTCAATGGTAGTGTTTTTAAACATGTACTTGTGCATACTGCTATATACTAGATCTGAAAATTGAGTTATTGAGTGATTCAAATCCTTCAAGAACATATGTGAATATATTCACAATTTACAGTATATTGATGAATAAATTATGCATTATATTTGAAACTGAATACTGATGCTTAATTTAATGTGAATATTTGTATAGGTATGTAAATTGATATACAATGGTACTGGTATAACTGACACAGTCATAGAGAAGCATTATATTCAATCATGTAAAGTTTCCCATTGTCAGACCAGCTCAGTTTTATGACTAATCATGTTTTGGCAACAAGGCTGCCACTGCTGAGTCATCTACATGCTCTGAGCTGACTCCCCTCCCCAGATCATCAACAGACAAACACCTCAAAACCCCCACACCTCAGAGCAGCTCTAAAAATGTCTCCAATTTCCCTCATCTGTTACTTTCCCATGCGTTAAAGTCCCCAAACCTGTTGTGCCTACAGACTATGTTAACAGAAAGCTTGTGTGGTAGATTCATTGAGCTTAGTGTATAAAACTGACATAACTCGATTGATGATTTGTACACTAATGTAGCAGAATTATATGACTGTATAACTAGGTCATCATTATATATTGTATATTATACAAATGGATTCAGACAAATTCTATGAATTTTCAATGGAATTTCTATATTTCCTCCAAACAGTGAAGGACATGAAATGGATGAATGATGCTAGAGCAATGACAGCAAAGTAAAGATCTAACTCAAACCAAACAAAATGAGTGTGTGTGTGTGACTGTCTCAATCCTCCTTTTCCCAGAGAACATCAATCAGACAATCTCTCTGAGCAGTATGCTTTCAATCCCAGCAAACAGCTGGCCCAGCATTTAGAACACATGGGGATTAGGGGGTTGGTTTAGTTAAAGGCCCGACGGACCATAGCACCACTTGTGATGCCAAGATCACTGGTTTTGTTTATGGTCATTTCACTGGATTGCAAACAATTTCACTCTCATTTGTACAGTGTGAATCATGCAATACATCATGTGAAAGCTAAATATGAGTTTCAAAACATTTTTTTAAACTGTATGATTTGCTTATGTTTGCCAAATTTCAGGGGTTTTGACATTTTATTTCAGCAATTCTTTGTATATGTTCATGTCATGTCAGAATATTGTTATTACAGTTGGTTCTGAACCCTGTTTTTTAACTAATACTGGATTAAAATAATCTGTAGGCTGTAGATCGTTTACATCTCTATGCTTAGTCTCTCATCTCCTCATTTTAAGCTCACTTTGTGTTGCCAAAGCTACACTGATCTTATGCCCTTGGCTCTGCTATATAGGAATACAACATATGCATTGTTGTATGTGTCTACAGCATACTATTAACAACCAGCAGCATGGTGTCCACGTACTTTGATCGTATCTGTGAAAAATAAACTGTAAACTAAAACTGCTTTCCCAGTAGCCATCAGCTCTCATTGGCTAGTATAAGGGACTGATTTGCATATGGTGGGAGTGTCCTGTACCAACACTGGGATGAATGACTTGTTCAATTCAGATAGCAATAAGGCAAAGCACTCAGCAGAGGTCTACGCTGCTCAACACTTAAAATGCCTGGGCTACTTAAAATGTCACTCTTCCTGCTATAGCTACAAACTGTTGGATTAGGACATAAACATGTTCAACAGCAAAACACCCAGCCTTAGCAGAAAAGGAGCAATATGGGTAAGTTTGATAATTATTCAGGTTTAATAGATCCAGTGGTAAAAAAAAATGTGAGTTAATGTTTGCAGTTCAATGGCATAGGAGCTTTTACATGACTGTCTAAGGAGCTTAGTAACTGCTGTTATAAAACCAGCTAGGAACATCACTAGTTTTGTGTTAAGGGCACAATAACCCTGTTAAAAAAAATGACTATTTGGGATTGAAGTATTACATTCTTAAACAGTATAGTATATGGATATTGATCACGTTAGAAATACTACACACAGGTCACTTTTCTACAGTTCTTTTATTAAACTGTAATATCTTTAATTATCCTATATTACAGGGTGTGTGCATCCTCCTGCTTTACACCAGCCCTTTCTCCTGTTTTGCAAATTTCAGCCAAGCAAAAGAGCTCCGCTATAAGATAAAGGAGGGATTACCAAAGGGGACCTTCATAGGGGCCATTGGAGTAGACTTGAATTTGGATTTCACTGTTGATCCCCCCTTTTCATTCAGTCTGCCACTAAAGAAGGTCAGTGAACAGTATGTGAATCTAAATAATACCACAGGGGCGCTTTACACATCTGCCAGAGAGATCGACAGGGAGACCCTCTGCCCTGATACCACAGAGGGACAGGGATGTCTCCTCTCGCTGGATGTGTTTGTGTTGCCTCAGCAGTACTTTCAGCTAGTTAAAGTTAAGATCTCTATCGAGGATGTGAATGACAACAGGCCAAGGTTCCCTGTGGAGGAGATTTGTGTGTCTGTCCCAGAAAACGCACCCATCAATTCTCGTTATGCAGTGGAACAATCAGCAGTTGACCTGGACCTAGGTCTTCATGGAGTGCAGACGTACTGGCTGGTAAACGACTTTGGCATGTTCACGCTGGATGTGGAGGAGAATGAGGGAGGTGAGCTGACACCCTTTCTCATTGTGACAGAAACATTGGACAGAGAAACACAGGCTGAATACATAACAGATATAATTGCAGAGGATGGAGGGACCCCTCCTCTTCTGGGTACGGCCACTTTAAAAATAACTATCACTGATGTCAACGATAACTGCCCCCAGTTCACAGAGTCACAAATAAATGTCACTCTGAATGGGAATACCACCAAAGGAGCACATTTGGCACGTCTGCATGCTTTTGACCCTGACCTCGGTGCTAATGCCCAGATCAGCTATGCTTACAGTGAACGTGTGCCAAGGGACACCAGGGGCCTGTTCCATTTGGACAGAATCACAGGGGTGATCAAGCTAGCAGGGAAAATAGACACTGTCACAAGCAAGTTCTACAAACTCACTGTCCTGGCCAATGGCCCTGGTTGTATACCTGCCGTTGCCACTGTCACTTTTCATATCATCAAAGTGATTACAGGCCCTCCTGCTGTCATACCAAGATACATTACAGCAGAAAAAGATGGGGTAGTGACAATAAAGGAGTCTGAGCCAGCATTTTCTCCAATTGCTTTTTTTACTGTCAAAAACACTGATACGAACCAAAGGGTGGACTGTCATTTGGAGGGATCTGGCCCCTTCAGGCTAGCTCCCTATGAGCTGTTCAAGAATGAATATCTGCTGGAGACCACTGAGCCCTTGGACTATGAGCAGACACAAGAGTATGAGCTGATAGTGGTTACCAAAAACACCCAAGGACTCGTCATCAAGACCTTAATCAAGGTGCAGGTGCTGGATGAGAATGATAATGCACCAGTATTTCAACAATCTTTGGTGGAATTATCTGTGGAGGAGAACAATCCCCCAAACACCTTCCTAACCCAACTCCAAGCCACAGACCAGGATAGTGAAAGCCGTGGGGAAGTCATCTACCTCCTGGGAGGTGACGCCCCTGGCATCTTTGTTGTGGACCGTATGACAGGTGTCCTGTCTGTGGCCACATCACTGGACCGTGAAGAGAAGGAGACATACAGGTTCATAGTGAGGGCAGTGGACGAGGGAACACCCAGAAAGGAGTCCATTGCTACTGTGGTGGTGACAGTGCAAGACCGCAATGACAACAGTCCACGCTTCATCAATAAGGACTTCACTTTCTTTGTGCCAGAGAACTTCCCAGGGTATGGTGAGATTGGGGTCCTCTCTGTGACAGATGCTGATGCTGGGAAAAATGGCTGGGTGGCACTTTCTATCGTTAATGGCAGTGATGTCTTCATGATAGACACGGGCCGCGGTGCACTAAGGGCCAAGACATCATTAGACCGTGAGCAACAGGGGACGTACCAGCTGTGGATTGAGGCAGTCGATGGTGGTGAGCCTGCACTCTCCTGTGTTACGATGGTGACCGTACTGCTATTGGATGTTAATGACAACCCACCCATTGTCCTGTTCCCCCAATCTAATCAATCATACATGCTAGTGCTACCCAGTACGCTACCAGGAACATCAATCACAGAGGTGTATGCTGTGGATAAGGATACAGGTATGAATGCTGTAATCGTCTATAGCATCATTAAGAGGAAAGGTGGCCAGCCAGGTTCATTTTCTATTGACCCAGAAACAGGGAATATCACGTTAAAGAGGGAGCTCAGCAACCGGGGCCTCTACAGCTTACTTGTGAAGGTCAGTGATCACGGTCAGCCAGAACCTCTTCACTCAACAGTCATGGTTAACTTCTTTGTCAATGAAACAGTTACAAACGAGAGCTACATCCAGAGTCTGCTGACCAGAGAGGCTGACGTTGAAGTAGAAGAGAAGCCCTGGTACATTGGTCAGCTGACAGAGAGGCCTGAGAGGTATGAACTGTTCCCCTGTCAGCCTGTCCTCATTGCTCTCTCAGTCATCTGTCTGGGGTTATTCTTCATAGTTATTCTATTGACATCTTACATATGCTGTAAGAGGTTTAAAAAGCACAGAAAGAAAAGACTGGAGGTGGAGATACCTTTAAAAATGAATAGTGACTCAATGAAGGTTGTGAACAGAAAGCTCAGGCAGATCTCAAACATCTGACACTCAATGCCGTACACATTCTCACAGCACCACTGTTTACATGAATGTTTACAATACTCACTGTGATGAGCGTAGTTCCTAACTTCCTGAAGTTACTCTTTTTGCCTTGGCAATATGATTGTTATTATTCTGGCACTGCAATATATTGTAATTTGACTTAAATATCAATATATAAATGGCAGGATTTTCTTTCATTCAAATGGACACATGGCACAATTCCTTATTCTATCTTTATAATACATATGACCAGTAGTACCATCATATATGAGCAAACTAAGTGAAGGTGTAAATTGCAGTAATAACAGCTATATTGCATTGTGATGAGAGTAACTCACTGAAGATTACTCAATCTATGGTGCTGTGTAAATATTGTACAAAATGTTTTATAACTTTATATAAAATCTTTATCATGGCATAAAACGGGACAAAAGACACACAACAAATGTTTCCTGACAAGCTTACAGCACATTTATTTGGTCTTATACGATTGCATCACAAAAACATCTGCCTACACACTACTTATCACCACTCAGAATATCACAGAAAAGAAATTCCAGTTGTTGGATGCATCTGGGATCCAAACATTTTACATTGTTTATATGTAAAGGAAGTATGTATGCTCATGTCATGGAGTTTTTTGATGATTAAAAAATACAATTCTAGCAATTTTTCATGAAGTAACTACCACAAATTGAAAAATTGATTGACTCAACAAAGGTCTAGAAGCATTCTTAGTTCATTTAATACAGCATGTTGTGATTTTAATGATGCAACTCAAATTTGGGGCAGTGGAAAACCAGTTGAGAACCAATGTTCTAATCCTGTTATGTTTGAAAAGCTTACTGTGTCAGTGTACATGTAATTCCAAAGTTAAATTGTACAGTCCAGTTTTGTTGGCAGCTCTGTATATACTAATACACAAATGCCCATTCAAATACTTTTGTGATGTTTGAGGGCCATGGTTAGTAACTTAGATACCCTACTGTCTCTGTAGGATTACAGTATAGTAACAATATGATGATTTATGTAAAACCTGTCAATGCCATGCCAGTATAACCAGGAGTCACGTATTTTCATCACATTTTGAATTTTGTCAAAATTTTCTTCTTTATCATGAGACTTCACAAAACTGTTTCAAGTTCCTTCACCCTCGTTTAAACAAACACACAATGCTGAATGTGTCTGTGAAAAAATGCTGATTATTTGTGAAAGAAAACCAATTATTATTAAAAGTGCTTTATTTTTATTATACATTGCATTTTCTCTGTAATATCATCGTTTCATATTTTTGTGCTGATACCAACTTTGCATCACATTTGTAAAGTCATGAAAACATTTGTTTATCATATATAATTACAAAGAAATTCAAATGTGACCTCCTCCATCAATCAGGTATGTCTAATTATAAACGGACAGCTCAGTCAGTAGAGCTTGAGACTCTCAGGGTCGTGGGTTTTTTTATAAGTCGCTTTGGATAAAAGCGTCTGCTAAATGACTGTAATGTAATTATATCACTAGTCAGGGTCAGATAAATTCAACATTTTACTAATTTGACTTTTGATTCAGAGGTTAGATAGATTTACAATCTACAAGTTTTCCACTGTATTGTAGCTCAGATCAAATACAACCATATTATCTGTGTGAAACCTACATAAGCCAGGCTGGTTTATGCAGGTGATGACAACAGCAATAAACCAGAACTGGTTTCTGCAGGTGATGACAACAGCAACAAACCAGAACTGGTTTCTGCAGGCGATGATATCAGCAATGTCACATAGAACTACTCCTGCCAAGAACATCTCCGTAACCACCAAACTATATCAAATATATTTAGTCTATGCAAGGTTCCTCACCTTTCTTGGGTGGTGTTACAACTGCATTACTGGTTCTGTTGGAGAGTGATGCTATTTCACAACTTTGTGAAACATCACATGAGACACCCTTTTGTGAAATTGTGAAACTGCCTTTGATGCAACACTTGCTTAGTGCTTTATAAAGCGATTGTTTTCATGCTCTGTAATAGCATGTGATGTGGAAGCCTCCATGTTTGTAAATGAAGGTTGTTGAGGTAGAAATGATCTACAACTATGTGTAATCACATTGTCCATGAACACTCCCTAGTGAGAAACTCCCTATTGAATGTGCTTTCTTTCTTTATTGAAAACCTGTTTGGGTTTGGCTCCAACAAAACAGGAAACATGTATAACAAACTGTACTGAGAAAACAATTTATTTAAAGAGTTCTTCAAATTATGATTAGTATTTCAGGATTGCTGCATGTCATATAAAAATAGAACACCTCAGGATCTACTGGGCAGAAACAACTGGTTTGTGTAACCCTCAGTAGTCACCTCTGGTGGAACTGTGCATACTGCAAATAAGATAGGTAATCCACATACAGATATACATACATTAATTTGTTCCAAGTCAGACAACAATACCTTAATAACATCTGCCAAAGTAATTAAGAATTTATCATAATTTAGAAGAACTGCATTTAATTTGTCTTACGCCACAGGACTAGAGTAACTGGCTAGTGTTATTGAAATATGATCACTTGCACAAATGAATTGGAAGAACAGTCAACCAAACAGTATGGTTAGCATGCTGGTCCAGTTCAAAGGGCTAAGCCTCTTGACAGTTAAGCTGTTTGAGATGGAAAACTTACAGAAGGCTGAGACCAAACAGCCCACAGGACGTGTAAGCATGCTCATGTTTGTGTGGGTGTGGGTGTGCACATGCCTGTGCATATGTGTGCATGTTCCTGTGTATTTAACAGATTCCCTCGTCAATGTGACGGATGGTGACAGAAACAAGGATGTTCAACCAGTCACAGCAACCTCCTGTTTTGTGTTGGGATCTGTTGCATATCTCACAGAAACAATTATTTTATAGTGAGAATTGTATTTTATTCAATCATTTTGAATGAAATACTTTCCAACATTGTGCTCTTTTGGGAACATACTATTTTCATTCTTTTAACAAACCTCAACTTTCCTTGTGCAATATTGCAATGGGAATAGTTTAAAATGTTGCACCCTCTGATAAGCCAAGTCCTATGTCATGATGAAACCTTACCATTTATCAACCAGAATCACTTTTCGTTAAGAATCAATATTGCCCATATCTGGGTGATGCATTCCATATCTACCCCTATTGTACAACAAATCAATCAGTTGCCCAGGTAATGGCTGGTTGCTGCCAAATGGCACAACATTTAAGATGAGTTCTGAACACTTCTACTTCTACTTCTACTAGTTTTTACACTGAGTAAACAATTACCGCATATGATTAATTACAGCAATAAGCTGTTTCAATTAGAGCTTTCCTTCAACTGTAATAGGCTATATGCAGCAGTTGCTGAGACAGAAAACACACAACAGTCAGTAACACAGGCCCTTCAGGTATATTATGGCTTGATCCCAGCTGTTATGATGATGAAGTATGCTTCTGTGTGCAATAACAAACTGATTCTGGTTGATTAATAAATGGAAAAGTTTTATCATGACATCACATTTCCTCTGCATAGGGGGCAGATAATACTGTTTTAATAATACAATAATAATTATAAATGCAAAAGTGTCATTTTTAAGACAAATGTATGTATTTGTGCATTTGTTAGTTGCCAAGATCCTTCCTCTTTATTTTGTTGGATACAAATTTTAGTGGTCACAATTACAGTGACATGTTTATGCAGTTTGTGTACTTTGATATACATTGGTTGATATACATGAAAACAAATGCACTGTTAATATATTCATTTAAATATATTCAAATCATAAAAACAGATGCTGTAAAACTCAAACCAGCTGGCTACATCGCCAAGCCTCTACACTCTATACAGCATGACCCTAAATATGGCCCTGGATCCTAATTTGACCATGAATTGTAATTCTTAGTTAACCTTCAACAGTCTAATTTAGGTAGGACTGTCTCTGACTAATTGCAGGAATCCCCTTTGAGTTTTACATACCACAAGCAGCTGGAGAGGGGGTCACCCGAACAGAGACACACCACAGCTCTTCCACATGACTAAGACTCCCAGTTATCCCGAGCTAGATGGAATTATACAAATCTGATTGCTGATTACTGTATCTTCAGCCCAGAGCAGAATGGAGAATATAGGAGTGACTTTGCACAAATCAGGTTGTAAGGTATGCCCTTTGAACTCCAGCTGGCCCCTTGGGTTACTGTTCTGCACTCATCATGGTTGAAAAATCATTATTGCCAAGAAGTGTTCCTTCTCAGACATTAAGAGGGATTACTGCATCAGACCATGAGAACACATAGGGATGCATGCATTCGCTGTCAAGTAAAACTGTCTTCCAAATGTCATTTTTTCAAATTGCAAGTAGTTTGTAGACTTTTTTCTTTTTCAGCAGCATTAAGACATACAGATAGACTGTGCACTGTGGGCCAATTCAACCGTTGCTCCTCCCACCTCTCTCTCTCTCTCTCTCTCTCTCTCTCTCTCTCTCTCTCTCCTGGAAAGTCTATCTGAAATTACATTAAATTCTTAATGGTGTAGACAGCAAGTAATTACTATCAGTCACAGTCTGATCCCATTTCCAGATTGGCTTTATTGTAATGTCCCTGCCTTGGAATC
>CABFOQ010031273.1:25848-50953 GCA_900660455.1 Gephyroberyx darwinii
CCTGATACTCCTGGACCTGTCTGCAGCGTTAGACACGGTGAACCACCAGATCCTACTCTCCACCCTTGAGGTGTCTCAGGCTCTGCACTCTCCCTGTTTGCATCCTACATGACGGATTGCTCCTACCAGGTAACACTGAGAGGGTCTGTGTCAGAACGACGCAGGCTCACTACTGGGGTTCCGCAAGGCTCGGTTCTGGGTCCTCTTCTTTTTTCCCTCTACACAACGTCTCTTGGTTCTGTTATCCACTTTTCCTACCACTGCTATGCCAATGACACCCAGCTGATCCTGTCTTTTCCCCCCTCTGACACACAAGTGGAGGCACGCATTGCTGCGTGCCTGGCAGACATCTCGGAGTGGATGTCGATGCACCACCTGAAGCTCAATCTGGACAAGACTGAGCTGGTGTTCCTCCTGGGGAAGAGCTGTCCGCACCAAGAACTGGCCATCACCATTGATAATGCTGTGGTGACATCACCTCGGACTGGAAGGAATCTGGGTGTGACCCTGGACGACCAACTGTCATTCTCGGCAAACATGGCATCAGTGACACGCTCCTGCAGATTCGTCCTCTACAACATCAGGAGGATTTGGCCCTTCCTCACTGACGAGGCAGTGCAGGGCTCATCCAGGCTCTTGTCATTTCCCGCCTGGACTACTGCAACTCCCTCCTTGCTGGTGCCCGGCATCTGCCATCAGAGCTCTGGAGCTTGTTCAGAAAGCTACAGCTCGTCTGGTGTTCAACTGCCCCAAGTTCTCCCACACAACTACCCTTCTCCGTTCTCTATACTGGCTCCCTGTAGCAGCTTGCATCCAGTTCAAGACCCTGGTGCTAGCCTATAGGGCAGTGAAAGGAACAGCTCCTTCCTACCTCCAGGCTATGGTCGAGCCTTACACCCCCGCCCGACCACTTCGCTCTGCTGCCACGAAGCGAATGGTTGCCCTGTCACTCAGAGGCCCCTCGGACGATCTACACAGCCACGTCTTTTCTCTTGCCTGGCCCCACAGTGGTGGAATGAACTCTCCACTGATGTCAGGACAGCAGAGTTACTGCCCATCTTTCACCACAGGCTGAAAACCCACCTCTTCAAGAAACACTACCCTGACCCTTCCTCTTAGCACATTTACTTACAGCATTTGTATTCACTTATTTGTCTGAGCTCCTGTTTATTAGCTCTGGTTTATTTGATTTACTTATTTGTCTCATTTGTTTAATTAAAAAGTAAGTAACTAACTTATTGCACTTTTACCTTAGCACTGGTTATGCTCTCAGATGCTTGTTTAGGAAGGAAATGCACTTGTGATTTCTGGTGACTAGTGGTTCTCTGGCCTACCTATGTTGAATGCACTTATTGTAAGTCACTTTGGATAAAAGCGTCTGCCAAATGCCTGTAACGTAATGTAATGTAATATGATATAGTGACATCAAACATTTAATTGTTTTCTCCGTAAAAAAAAAAAAAAAAGGTTGCTATGTTGTGGTCTTGTCTTCTACCTACGTCTTTCTCTCATCTGATCCCCATAATTGATACTGATCAGTGATCTGCTACATCTTCAATTGAAAGACCAAGTATGTTTGGAGGTGTGTAGAGCAGAGACAGGATTATGCACACAAAACACTCAAACACACACCTTAGTATACATTTATAAATATACAGTCATTTGTCACAGAGACCTTAACACCTTCAGAGCAAGCTCATTGGAATTATTTAAAACGTCATGGCTACTGCCAGGATGGTGGTAGAGACAATGGAAACGAGAGTGGGAAAGAAAGACAGGTCAACTGAGAGAAAAAGGGAAAGTGAGATATATACATACATGTTGCAGCCAGCACCAAATCAAAGTTACTAGCCAAAAGGAAGAAATTAACACTATGTCTGTACAGTAGACTACCAGTTCATACAGCAATCAGTTCTTAAGATAAACCAATCAACAAAGTTTTTACCTATGGTACAAAAGAAAGGATTTTTGTTGTTGGGCATTTATGCTGATCTCTTTCCCTCCAATATTAAAAAAAATAGCCTCTCATTTGTCAAACAATAATTAATAAGATCCTCCACCAGTGTTTTACATTGTACAAGTATATTGAGTGCCAGCCAAAGAGATAAAGACCCCAATTACACCTGGCATTTTATGCAACTTGCTATCCAGATTTACACTTTTCATTAAAAATGACTCTCTGGTAGTCGATAGTAGATAGAAATCCAATTGCCCTTCTTCAGCACTTTCCCTGGCAATATGCAAATTCCTATATTGAACATATTTTTAACCATCCTGCCTCTCTATCATTTAGCTACTGTAGAGATGGTAGGTGCTCTCAAAATTGCTATTTTACATCCATTTTTGGGTCTAAGTCAGGCAAGAGGGAGAAGCCATCTCCAGAAGTGAACATACACTAGAAACTACAGAGACAGCTGTTATAGTGCAGCTGTTATAGTTGCTGCCATAGTTAATGCAACAAGCATTTAAAGAACAACCTGGGAGAAGAAGAACCACCTCCCAAGGGGGTTTAACATCAATACAGCGATCAGATTGAGGAGAATATCCCACATTAAATAAAAAAAATTATAAAGGTAGCCATCTTCAAACGAGTCAGTAACCATTTATGTTATTTATAGTTATGGGTATGAAATGCATAGCTATAGCTATGGGTAATTGAATTAGATATGACGCTGTACTGTCTGAGGAGAATATACAGCCCTTTTTGTGGAGCTACACTGAGCTCATGAATAGCTTCCTTCTTCCATTAGAAGAGGTTCCCCTTTGGTTGTTTTTCCTACTATGTTACCTTCTTGGAAACCCTATGCCCTTCTCCACACCCTTCACAGTTATAACAGCTTATAAATCTACATATCCAGACGCAGGAAGAAATGAATAACCTGCCACGATACATAAGCCTCTTAGGGCAAGAGAAGCCTTATGGCACTAATCATCTCTGGTTATTGGGGGCTGGTGGTTAGAATGGACAATCTCTATTGTTCAAAGGTTAATCCTGGGAATCAAAGGATTACACGTACTCTATTGGACAGCTGCGATGAGCAGAGATGACACGGAGTCAAACCGCAAAAGATGTAAAGAGGGACAGAAGTTATGGGATCCCATAACAGACATAAAAATCAGAGCACAACACAAACCTGCGGCAACCTTTTAGATTACTGGCTGCATAAATATCATAGAACATTCATGCTTATAAGGCAAGTAGTGATAACTAGATAATGACAACTATTTACAAAGCTCAATGGTAGTTATATATATAAACATCATCATGAAACATATACCTTGTGAATACCTTGTCCTTGTGTGAGATATAAAAAGAAAAACATGTATCACCAAGACATAACCATTCCACATGATATGGAATGTAGGATTTCTTCACTAGACTGGCAAAAAGATTATACAGATTGGGGGTATAGCTTTGGTGAAAGATGCCAAGAGTGAAAAATAAATATTTATTTATTACCCTAAAATACTGCATATTATATTATACAGTATAGTACAATAGTACAGTCATTTGAGTTGTGCCCTTGTGTCGCTAATCTGGCTCACAGGGATCCATATACAATAAGATTGTTACTGCCTTTCATATATTATCTCAGAAGAACTTTCAGTGCCCTGTTAAATACAAAGCTACGTTGCTTCATCCCATTCATCCCCTGGCCTCAGGGTCAAAACAAGGGTTGTGCTTCATAATCCATTACCTCCATAACATAATCATCTCATTAGGACAGTCAGGAAACCAGAGACAGAGGCCATACAGTAAGCCAGGCCAAGTGATCTTGTGACTGCTTAAACTTGCCTGGAGGAAATACTTGAAGTTTTTCCATCTTTCTTTCTTCCTTTCTTTCTTCTTTCTTCTTTTTTTGAAGAGTAGGGATGTAGTGGGGGTTAACCCCATCTAAACTGAGTTTACCCACCTTCCTAGTTGCAGAATAGAGTTTGTTCATGTTTTTAGACTCATAAATCTTTATGAGTTACATTCAGAGTTGTAGGGCAGAATAATAGTATGGTACCATTTAGATTCATCACATTATGGCCTGTGTTACTAGCTGGGGCACTCACTTAACCAGAGGAGGAAACATCTTGATGACAGGCAGTATGGGTGGCTTTGTTTTTAAAACACATCAGCTCTGGGACATATATTGACAGCGTGAAAGACAAGTTGTCAGATAAGTCTTGTCAGTGGCAATCAAAACACACATTTAAACATACTCACTCTAAAATAGAACCAGCAACCACTCTAACTGGATTCAATAGTTCTTTACTTGGTGTTTAGGTCATTTGGTGGAACTGGACAGGGTCCATAAAAGTGACTGAGAGGTGCTTTACTACCTGTTTTCTCTGCTGTGTAGACCCATATGTGGTAATGATAAAGATCAATACCCAGGTAGCTGATTTATCATTCACCCTTAGTCCAGACTGTCTCTGGCCAAACTAACTGGCCCCATTTGTCCATTAAATTGTCATGTGTTATGAGTAACACGAGAAGTGCTTGGCAACAAATGCTGGCAGGTGTTTGAAGAATGACCTATGTAGGCCATGGTCTGTTGCACATTGAAAGCAACCATTACCACTGACAAGCAGCACCCATCTTGCTCATTAAGCATTGAGTCTTTCAACAAAAGTTCCAGGAATAATAGTTTGAGATTTGGTCAAAGTGTTTTTTTTAATCACTGTCATTGTTGCACATTATTATGCTCAGTAATTGAGCACACAGCACATAAATGGCATTGTCTCCAGTGGGCTAATAGTGGTGCTGCCTTTCTGTAACATCTGCAGAATTGAAAAATACAGAATACAATAGACCCTGGAGATGGAATCAAACAGAAGTCTGCTACAACTATGTATAATAAAGGAATAAGTTGCTTCATGAAGAACAGATAGTGTACTTAATAGGTCATGCCTGACAGCACAGCTCCAGTTTTTGGAGCACATGCACTGTCCTCTCAATCTGTTATTTCCCTTTGAACATGACAAAATCCTCCCATAATATGATTAAGAGCTTTGACATTCACAGTGCGATGTGTGTGCGAAGTGCAACTGTGATTTCAGATGGCTTATCCCACTCATCTGTTTCCACAGGTACACTCTGCTAGTGGCATTAATTGAGGGGAGAGAGGGGAAACAATGGATAAAGGTGACAATAAAACCTATGCAGCTGTTTTATACACCGTTAGGAAGACAGCATATGCATCATCAGTCTAGGAGCACCAGGAAATGCTGATGTGTGCAAAAACAGACTCCATTATAGAACATAAATAGAGAAATAAAATGTTTGACAATCTGTTAAGTGTTATGTGCAAACCTTTTATTTTGCCATTATCTTTTTAGATAGAGCACCCAGCAGCATTTCCCTTATGTTGTCCCTCTGGTCACCTTGTCTCAATCTCTTAAGTGTGTCTGTTTGAATTCAGTCCATACAGTTTGTAAGAGAACAACCTTATATTGGCAATGAATTAGAACAAATGGATCACAATAAACACTATCAGCAGGTTTAATTAAAATATTTCCATAGGACTTGCTGATATGACTGTGCCTGTTTGAATTGCCAGGAATCAGTTGCTACAATGGGTCTCATTGGTATGCTGTACCCATGACAGCCACCCATATTTTGTTGATTCAAGCTCAGGTCAGCTAGCTTTTCTGTTAAGGAAATGGTTCTCGGGCATATTTGTGCTGTGTCCTACCTGTAGACAACATCTGCCATGGGACAATAAAATTATTAAATCCTATCTGCCTATTTTCTCTGAAGACTAGTCAAGTTTGTATTTTCCCTCCATAGCTCACAGAGCACTGAGGCTGTTTCTAGGATACACAAATCAAGATAGACCATGTTGAAAATTAAATCAGGCAGACTACGCTATTCTGTTGTCCAGGGGTGTTAGATTTAATGCAAAGGTCGCAAAAGATCATGGCAGCCTATGTACATTGGTAGGGCTATTATAATTGCACCCATATGAGTAAGTGGTAGGCTTTACAAGACAAGTCATATTTGCATAGAAATACCAACAAAACATATACACACAAAGGCAATTGCTTTCCCGTTAGTGGTGTAGCCACTAACTGGTGTAGCAGATGCTGGTTATGTTTGTCTTTAGATTCCTTTTGATTCCACATGCAAACAACAACCCTGCTAAGAAAAGAGAACATGAAGCAATGGCCCAACACTTGCAAACAGACTTTTCTGGAGAGTGAAAGTTGATAAAAAATTTGTTGATTATTCTGTGTTTCTATGCTTCCATTTCCTCATTCTATGTCTTCTTTGTAAGAGGCAATCACACACTGGAATCAGGAAAGTCATGGCTTGAAATTAGAAGAGACTTTTTGCATTGAAGACACACCCTGATGTTGTTACTGTGCTGAAAGTAAATACACCTACTTGCAGGAGCACATACTTCACAGGTCACAGACATACATACATACATACTCTCTACAATATACTTTAATATATGCTTATAATTTATGAGGAAATTTCTAGATTCTCAGATTAAAAGTATCTATCTTGCATTAGAGGTAAAAGGTAAAAATGAGCCCCGATCATACAAAAGAACAAAAAAATAAAAACATGCAAAAATTAGACTCTTTTATTCTTTTAATCAAGGTGTACTTTAGGTGCTGTAAGTTGATGCCCTGGCAGAATAATAAAAGAATAAAAGGGATCTTCCAACTGCAAAGGCTTTGAACTGACCCATAATGTGGCCTGCTTAAATGACTCCATGGTGGGCGGAGCTGATACAGCCCTTACAAGGGTCCCTTCTTATAGAGAGAGTTCACAGTACTGCATTCCCCCAGCTCTCCTACCTCTCTGTTCCACCAGCTACTAAATATGCCAGCCAACAACTTTTATGTAACCTCCTTGCTGGTCTCCCTTTTCCCATTTGGAAGAAGGAGAGAAAGGATAGTGGTTGTTGAGGCTGATGTAGAAATTATACAAGAAAGGAGACTTTTAACAGGATCACAGGGTTGAGATGTGACCATCACAAAGGTACCATGGTGATGGAGGGTGAGGGGTCAGGCAAGTAGAAAGATAATGGCCAACAGCTGTGAATGGGGATGCCTAGGGAGGAAGGCAGATGGGAAACGAGTTGAGGGGGCAGAGCTAAGGGGATGTTGGTGTGGGGAGGGAGGTTGTTAACTCTCAAGGGGAGAAAACCATTCCTCCTATTACTGAAGCTTATCAGGTTGCATGGCCAAGAGAGAGAGAGAATGGCTGTTAGAGAGTGCTGGCCTGGGAAAGGCAAGGCAGCAACCAAAAAACGTATTTGTGAAGGTACAATGTGAAACTTTTGACATTAAAATTACAATAAATAAATATTTTATCGTATCAGTCCATGTCTGTCTGTAAGCTTGTGTGCACATGTCTAAGTCCCAGTGATGTTCTGGATATTTCTGTTTCTTTTTCTTCTACCAAGAATTTCTAAATGGGCATCACTAACACTTATCACTTGAGGAGCTATAAGATAAAAGGGCATATAATCAGTCTGAAACTTATTTATACTCCGGTATTTCCACTATATGCAGGCTATTCAACTACTGCCTGCAGGTGCAACCACCAAACACACTAACAAAACTTAAAACACCATAATACTTTCAGCCATAATTGTATATAAATGGTGGCCAGTCAAAGAATTTCAGTCTACTTAAGTTAATACATATAATACGATTTTTTAGATTGCATGTATTGAGCACTAACTGTGACTTTGTAGAATAGTGAATAATGTCTGTGCTTAAAAGTGGCAGCCCAGCAAACTCATTTGTAGTTTGGGGAATGTCTGTGTGAAGTAATGCTGGCATAGACAGAGGCACATGCCTTACCTCTCTTCAAGAGCTTACTTTGGTCAGCAGTGAGGGCACATTTTTTCATCCTCTCAATAAAATCAAAAGAACTTGCCCCCTTCTTATACGATGTGTACAGAAAAATGTTGAGTTCCTTTGGATGAAAACATTTTGAAAAATAGTATACTGCATTGAGAAACAACTATTGGGGCTGGCCTCTAAACAATTTAAAACTTTGGCCTACATCTAATGACTTTGAGAACAAGAGTGCTTTTCTGGATGTGTGAATGTCTGAGACAAAGTGGTTATGTTAACATGCACAGAGTAACCCAGCTATTGGCCATACTGTGCTTAGTCTTATTCAGGTTAAGCTGTTTACATGCACTGTTGATACCCTGTCACTGACTATCCCTGTTTCCATGAATAAACGAATTACCACAATATTCCTGTCTACCTTTGGTGTCTAGACCACAGACAGATTGGTGTGCCTGCAAATAAGTATGAAAAAGTGTGGTTGCCATCTACCCCCTTCCTCTTTGCTTGAGCAATAATGGATTACTTCTAATACATGGGAAAGAAATGATCCCAGTAGTAAATGTATGATTTTCTTGACACATGACAAATGATTTGATGTTACAGGCAACTATACTTTTTACTATAATGAATCATGGACGTCAAGAACACCTGGCTATAGTTGATGGAAATGCATTCACTCATTCAAAAATACTCAACAATTATGGATGATTTTGATATTTTGATTTTAATACAGGAGTAACCCAGGCATCTTAACAGGGGTTTACCTCTGTACTAAGTTAGAGTTAAGTTAAGTTAGAGTTAAATAATTCATATTTGCTATTCTAGTGGCCGAGGACAGTTCAATTTGTACCTGAGCATGAACAGCTCTCTTTCAGAGCCAGAAACCAAAGATCTGCGATTGTAATCGGTAACACAAATGTGCAGCCCAGAGCTGTTCCAATGACAATGAATGGGAGAATGATCATGGGTTCATACAATGTTTGTCTCAACACTAACACCTAAAAGAGCTTTATATTAGAATAGCAATATCAATTCTAGCCACAATATGCATGCTTGCATCATTGTTATCTCGTTACTGTCATAATCTTTAGTATTTTTCCAATACATTCTCTCCAAAACTGATCTGTACAGCAACACAGATTAGAGGAGTGGGATGACTTCTCTCTCGTTTCTGGCAGTAGTGAACGTGAACCAACACAAACCCAACTGTTCAAAGATGTAGGAGCAACATATTCTAATGCTGAAACTTACAAGTGTCGCCTTTTTAGGTACACAGCCAGCGTTAATTTGACAAATGGTAGGATCTTAAAATAACTACAGTTTTGGTACACCCACATTACCTGGTGACAGACGTTATTAGACACATAAATAACACTAAAGTCATGGAAATATACTCCAGAAACATGCATGATAACTGCCTTAATTTTAATGCTCCATCCTATTAGACTGGCTAAATCAATGTCATCCTTCAAATCACTTCTTAAGACCCATTTGTACAAAACGGCCTTTCCATGTTGAATACTGAATTGTATTATTTTATCATCTTACCATTATTTTCCTTCACTATTGCAACGTTTGCAATGTTCCTTTTATTTCCCGTTGAAGCACTTTATAACTTCTATTTAGAAAAGTGCTACTACATTTTGCTTCGTTTTTTAGTTGTTTACATATTTTCTGAAACTTGAAACGAAAACAAAAAATGCAAAATTTCACAAGTAGCTACAATGATCTTATATCTTCTCAAAATTGAATTTTGATACACACGTCATCATATGAATAGATGAGCACTGACGTGCTCAAAGAAATAGGAATACTGTCTACTGTAAAAAAAGGCCAAAAATGTCTGGCATGACAGATCCTGACATGGATGCTCTTCTTCATCCTGCCCTTAACCTCATCCGTCATCTCCCTCTCTCCGCAATGTTGCCATCTATTCATCTCCAAAACAAGAGAACTCCCCTTAGGCCCTCTGCTCTGATTGGTAATTGAATAATTTAGCAACTAGTGTTTGTACCTGTGAGCAGTCAATGCGGCCAAATAGTAATTTCAGTTTAGCATTTTGAGCGTCAGTGCTTTTCATCTGAGCACACATTGTATTTTATTTGTTTTTAAAGTCTGTGCCTATACAGAGTAGTATTTTGCAAAAAGTGTGTTTAAGAATTGCAGTCTGAGTGAAAAGCAGAAAATGTTCTGATATTTTTGCATGATTGGTTAAGGTTTTAGTACACAAGTAGTTGGTTATTGCATCTCAAGTTCCAGTGTTAGTGTGCAAAAAAAGAAAAAGGAAAAAGAAAAACTGTAATCATGGTTAGCTGAAAGATGGCAAGCAAAGAAGAGTGAGGTATAAAAGTAGACTAAAAACATCATGCACCTTGCACAGTTTCTTAGTTTCAAAGTTTATTATTTCCTTTAGAATTTGATGGATTGAAGTCAGAACAGTGATGGAAGTGATCTACTGACAAAGATCGGTAGCCTAATGGGTTGGAACATACATGTTTGCTTGTAGTCAGTCAATCATGGCCCTTATTTATAAACCTTGCATATGCACAAAAATATGTTCATGCCTTCCCTTGCAATTTCCTTTCCCTTGGGATTTTTAAAAAGAACTCTTTACACCATGTGTATGCACATTTTGAAGTTTGTAAAGGTAGACTAATGCAAAAAAAAAAATGTAGCTCATACAATATGTTCATCTTTATACTCCACAGCAGTACTTACAGTACAGATAATGACCTACAGTACTTAGATTTGGCCTAGTCATTACAAAATTGTTTAAAGGTGGGGGCTGGCCTGAGTGTTGTTTGGGAGGTGTGAAGAGGAGCCTGAAGAGACATGCGGCACCTGAACCCCATTAACTATCCACTAGAAGACTTTTAAAACTGCCCGATTTTGAAAACGCATTGCATCACACACACACAAGGGCAAATTTCACAGATCTGTTATCGGGCTGAGTAACAGAGAAGCAGAGAAGAGACTAGTAGCTGTGAGATGATCACACTGAAGAACCAAGTGTTGCCAAACTATGTTTAGTTTCTTAGAAGTTGACTGTGGCTTCCAAATCAAGTTACATGTATGACTTGTATGACTTTTGGCTGTGATAGAATGAAGAGCCAAAACATTAAAAAGTGAGTTGCTGTCCAAATACTTTGTGATCACACTGTAAATCCTCTTTTACATAAAATCCAATCTAATTACAATCAAACATAGTTTCTAGAATACTGGTTATAATTATGGTCATCTAACCATGCAGGGCTTGTCAGAAAAAGCAATATGTAATATAAGCTTTAAATTTACTCGAATCACAACATCAACAAGATTGCATGAATAAGCAAGAACAAGCAAAAACAAGCAAAACAAGTTGTAATCCCTCCTGGAACACTGCCAACTCTTACTCATCCACAGCACATTCATAACACACTTGTGACATGTTTGATGACCCAATCAACACTTGTAGTGGCTTCATTACATTAAATGCTATGATCTACAGTGATTATGCAGGCACATTGTAGAAATTGTATTTTTTACAGTCTTATTTGAACATTTGGTGCATAAGCATATGTAACAGTTATTACAAATGCTTATTACTCATTTACAAAGACATAACGAAACATGTTCCGAGCCTGCTATGAATGTCTAACTCCAACAGCTGTTTCTCTCCTTCACACAACAGCTATACAAGCAGGCAGGAATCAGATTACACTTGTCAAGTTCAATAGTGACAGCAACACTTGTCCTATAACCCACATTTAAAACTCCACTTTTTGCCCAAATAATGATCTGTAATTTATTGGGTCTAAATATCAGTGTAAAATAGGATTTCTGCCTAATATTTGTGTTCTGCTTTACATGTTAAAGGGCCACTAGGACAAATGGTCAAGAATTGAATTCTCCCAAACACCCTTCTCCTTCATAATCATTCTTCATTAATAAGCACTTGTCAGCATTGCTGATTATCAGTAAAAGTTGATCTTCTGGCCAGTCAGCACAGTTTAGCCCACAAGAAAGCTTTAGGTTTCCATATTACCACCCGTCAATTATTCATCAATGCTCACTTGGAGCCTCAGTTGGAAAATCAAGCAAATCCTTTTGACTAGTGATACAGAACAGCAAGGTGACCTCTGTTGAACCCTGGTTCCTTTGTCCACTCAGCCCCCGCTGTGGGTAAAAGAGAAATTGAAGCAGAGGCGGAGATTGTTTATTGATGTATAAAACTTGTCTCCCACACAGCAGGAGTCCATAAATAGCTAACCCAGTGCTGTGTGTGCCATGCTTGAAGAGCTAACGATAGTCCCTTTTGTAATGTGCAAAATGATATCTCTCCAGTGTTACCATCTCTATTACAGGCAGATGAGATTGTCTTACCCTTCGGATTTGCTTCAGAGAACACGACAAATGAGCTTGAGCTGCTTGCTACGGACTAGTAGTGCCCATGCCCATCCAGGAAAACAGAGATGATACAATTGAGGCAAGCGACCACAAGAATCGATCAATGAGGTATGACAGCATTTAAAAACAAGTTAAAATACAATTAATGGATGTTTTCAGTAAAGCTGATATAATCACGCAATGCTTTGTGTCTCAATAACTAACAATTTCAGGGACCCCCTGTTTCTGTTGTTGGAACAATGTAACACATTAAAACAACAAATCAGCTACATACTAGAATTATTGTTTATTAACATGACAATGCAACTGCTTTACAAATCATCACATCATTTACAGTGGATGTGTCCATAACAAAATTAATGGGAGTTCATGTCAGTTTTTTGCATCTTGTCCAAGCCCTTTGAAAAGTTCTGTATGTCTTGATGATACGGACACTTCAAAACTCAGGAAGAACTCTGGATTGTTGAAGAAAGATGTTCTCCATCAAGGAAGGATGGGGCATAGACTAGATCTAGAAAGAGAGAAAATGATTAAACTTTACAAAATGAACCTTGGTTGCATTTTGACTGCATCTGAAGGAATGTTCATTTGATGTGTTGGGTGACTTGGAAATTTCACAGGACTCTGTTCAGTTGTGCATAAACTGTGCCCTCAAAACAAATCCTTGTGGAGGTATTTTTGAGGAATGATATCTTCAGACAATGCTTTGTGGCAAATAATTTTGATATGAAATCAAACAATTTGACAAATGTGTTCTCTTGTACACTTGTCATTTTCAAGGACCTATGTGGTTCTTTGATCCTGTCCTTATTCTTATTTGAAAATAAACTTTAATTGACTCAAACATGAGAACATTTGTGACTTTATTGGGTCATACTTTTATTGAATGGAAAGTTGTTTTTTGTGTTGTGTTTACATGCATTTCAGATTAATATTTAGGGCCCTTTCATAGATTGAACCCGTTAAATGCTCTAAAGGTATACTCCAAACAGAACCAATTGCCGACACTCTGTGATTTTGCTGCACTGGTGTCAAACTCAAGACACCCACAGTTACGTAAATGTTACGATAGGTTTATCACAGCCAGGTATTTGTTACAAATATGAAAAAAAAAGAAAAAAAAAAAAAAAGAAAGACTATATTTTGTGGAAAATTGAATAGTAAAATATAATATGGTCATGCAGTGTAGTAAATGGGTAAAAAATACTTTTCAAGCGTTTCTGCAAGCTTGTCAAGAAAGTAAATGGGTCTCAAATGGAGGGCACTCACTCACTCACAGACTACCAGGACAACAATCATGGCCTCAGAGGTAGCTTAGCAGGCTGCTTCAACAGAAAGTAAGAAGCACTGGCCTGATGATCTCACTGACATATGTTTAAAGGGATCCTACTGATTTTCCAATTTGCCCAGTAATGCATAGGCATGTCATATTTGTGTATATTAAAACCCAAGCCAAAGACAAACAAATTTTACATTTAGCTGTGGCAGGACATTCATTTTCTCCAAGGAAACATTGTCTTCAGTACTTCAGGCATGAATGCAAGAGCTTCCATCCTAACCCTGTTGAGCTTTATTGGATAGCAGTCAAATCAAATCTTTTTTGCATGGTACCACAAAGGCACACTCAGTCTGTTACCAAGTAAAACATGCTTTTCTTAATGTACTGTGCATAAGAAATTCACTTTGCACTCACACTGATGTTTACAGATAGAAGATCACATAACTTCCGCATTTTAGTTCTAATTTACCTGCCGGTATAAGCTGTGACAAATCAATCTCGTGCCCTGGGTGGCTGGTAATACTGCTGTGTGGGTCGTGTCCGTCTCGGCTGCCCATCTCCCCCACGGCGGAACTCTATTGAACTGTCATAGTAACCATCATCTTCCTCCTGCCAGTGTACATTTAATATGATTGTGATGTTACCGTGGCACAGGCCAGTCAACTGGCTAAGCAAAATGGGAATAACTTATTTCTAGCTTGTGTTATGTTGGCCCCAACTGAACAGGTAAAAAGTTGATTAACAGAAATTTAACGGTCACCCCCATGAAATGATGAAAATTCATCCTCATCTACTCACCCCCCTGCCAGTTGAAACTCCACTGAAGTGTGAATGATTTCAATAACAAGGACGTGTCAGTGATGTAAATATAGGTATGGGATGAATTTGTAATGGGGTAAATTTAGGCATTTTGGAGTCAATCCAGTTTTTTGGCTACAAAACACATATTGATGCTGACTGTTTGATTACACTGTCCAAGTTGTTTAAAGACATTTGATGGTCTATTTTATGCCCTTTTTGGAACTTAAACAGACCTTGCTCACTTCAGTTGGTTGGGAGAAAGCCAAGATGAAACTCTGAGGGCAGAGTCGCTGTGTGTTTGGTGGTCGTATGTACTTCAATGGAGTTCCGACTGATATGTGGGTCAGGAGATAAAGGCAACTTTTATTTTGGGGTGAACTATTCCTTTAACAATACACAGGCTGGATGACGAGTGTGAAAAACTAATATTGTATTGAAATATATGTCTATAATAATATATTGCTTCACCTGTCCAAAGCTTGAGTGTTAGAAAACATTTGACTCAACTTTAGGATAATTTAATTTCAGCTGAAACACTTTCACATAGGAAATCTACTTTTTGTCCTCCTGATGTAGTTTCTACTTGTAAGTGTATGGTAATAAAATATGACTACGTTTAAATTTCATCAGCTTTTCTATTTTTTATTGCTACATCCTCAAATACTGTGCAATCAGCTTTTCCATTTAGTATTCACCAACATATTCTGACCTAAATAATTGATGAGTCAAAGCGTTGTTTAGTCTTGCTTGTTTGAGTCTTAACAGGGCTTGATACATGCTTTCTTCCTCCTCACCCATGAGTCAGCAGCAACAGGTTTGATGTTGTGCAGCAGGACCTCTTCACAATTGCCATAGTCACTAAACACGACCACAGCTGTGGTTCCCGATGGATGCACAGCATCTACTCTGGCACGGTAGAACTTTGTAAACATGAAAGCAAGCACAAGCACACACAACCACAGAGAGAAACACATTTAAATATAATTAATTTTTATACAAACAGTTCTTTATTTTATAACTGTCCCCTGGACTTTGTCAAGACAGGTAAAGTTTATGTCAAATTAATTAAAAGGTTATTTATTATTTATTAAAGGGCAGGGTTCGTTTTTTTCACTCACAACTAGATGGCTAACATTGCATGAGTGGACATAAGTGAATGAGTGGATTATAAATTGGTTATTAAAGTCAACTAATATGATAATTATAGTAAAACTGGTTAGTTTCATGTGTTGAGTGATAGTTTTAAATGAGTATTAGGAACCGCGTTCATTGGTATTTTATATCTTAACAATGGGGTTTGTCAGAGTGTTGTGTCTCAAGAGCAATCTTACATTAGGGCCATCAGCTGGCCTATAAAGTTACTGCCATAAGTTACTAGCACAATTCAAGAAGGACCCAATAAAAATCCTAGTCAATTGGTGACTTCAACAGATCTACAGGGATCTAGACGCAGATGCTTGAACTGCTGGCGAGCACAGAAATGACAAAGTTAAAAAAAAAAAGAGTCTCTCTTTACCAGTCTTGACAAATCTCATGATTTTCAATTACATTATTAAACTAATAAGCATGACAGGGACCGAAGATTATTATTATAACAATTGCTATAACAATGGCTTGTATATCAGTGTATTTGCTCTTATTTTATGCAAACCTATTTTAACATGAAATATCAGCTATTGCTATGTTATCAATCTAGTAATGACATACCTTACGGTCCTCCCAGTAGAGTGCCAAGCAATGGTCTCCAGGTTTCCAAGACTGCTCTGTGATATGACCTTTCTCTGACCCTGTAGGACCTTGACCTTTGCCTTGTCCTGGCCTCTTCTTAGGTCCTGTGATATGAGAGGTGTTTTTCTTAGAGAGTGGCTCCCTGTGAGGAGGGCCAGATGAGTTTATTTGCTTAATTGGCCCAGTTCTTTTGTGCTCAGAGTCTCCATTTTGGAAGCGAGAAGAATCCCCTGTCATGGATTGAGAGTCCCGAGACAACCCCACTTCCTGGGTTGTCACTGAGCTTCCTCCCCACGAGTTGAAGTTCAATGTCCCACGGTCCTTTTGACGATCAAGGTCGTCTGAGTTTGGCCGGTCATTCTTCCCCTTTCTCCTGCTGCTGTTGGATTCTTCAATTCTGTTGTCTGCACGCTTATAACCTCTTCCATCTGGTTCATTGCCTGCAAAATCGGTTGGTTTAGATGTAGGTGCAGTGTCTTTTGGCCCTCTCCTGTGAGATGGTTCAGATGGCGAGTTCTCTCTTGCAACTTGTTGAAAACCCCCAACCACGCTCCCACCACCATCTCCATCTCCATTTCTGGACCGCTGCTGGAAAATTCCAGTAGAATCCATCTGCTGTTGTGGTTCTTTAGACCGTGTCATCGCAGAGAAGGAAGAAGACGAAATGTGCTCATCTCGTGTCTCTCTCCTGTTGTTCTGCCATCTGTCTGGTGTGCCACGTGGCCCTCTCTCCTGGCCCTTCCACTGCTGGGCTGAGGCTAATGTTTGCAGAGTTCTGGAGTTAGAAAGAGGCTCCTGGCCAGGTTTGGGGAAGTCAGTGTCCCTATGGAAGCGGGGTGGTTTGTCGTTCCTTTGTTTGTCTTTGGAGTAATAGTCTGGGTTGGAGAAATTCACTTTACCTTCGTGATGTCTCTGAGGTGGCTGGCTCTTTGGCTCTAGGAAACAAAAATGGGGAGTGTAATCAGTAGCTATGGGAAAACGGAACAAAAATGGTGGGATGAACGTTGACAAGACCACACTACCATGTGCCACATCATTGGAGATGAAAAATCACTAAGCGCATAAACATGAAGGGAAATGCGGAAACACATGTACGAAACATTATTAATAAAATCGGCAAAACCTTTCATTATTAGTCAAATACAATAAACAACATTAAATATACACTAAAATCTTGTTCATGCCCACTTCCATTATAAACTAGAACCCAGTGCTCCATTGGTCTTAGCAATGAGAGGGCCTAACAGAATGAGACTGCACTTAAAATTTCTGACTTCCCTCAGCACAGGATAGCCATCTGTCTGAATTCTATCATGACTTGGTCCATGTTGGCATAGATCAGCTAGAAAAAGTATTCACGCCCCTAACTTTTGGCAATTTCTTTTGTTTTTCTTATCATCCCTTCATTACTGTGTGAGAAAAAAGGTGCAGTTTTCAGTAGTATTGTTATTAATTGACTTGGATAGTAAAATCAGAGAAAGTAAAATGCACTGAAAGTGCACCCTATGTGTTTTCACATCAAGTGATTAAGGATGATCATTTATTTTTTTTATTTGAAACCCCAAGAACTACTACTATCAACTGCTACCCATAAGTAACACAACTATTCCACTCTGTGCTCTAGCCCCATTTGCTCATTGAACTCATATTTCCATTAAGGCTGGGTTGCACAAAAACGGGTTAATTTAAATTAACATTAGTGATAATCAGAGTTTAGTTAAACTAGGTTTAATGTAACCCTTTAAATTTTAAAATTAAGAAAAATAAATAAATATAAATAACTAGAGCTATGTTACATTACAGTCATTTAGCAGATGCTTTTATCCAAAGTGACTTACAATAAGTGCATTCAGGTAGGCAAGAGAACCATTAGTCACCAAAAATTTTTTTTTAAACAAATAAAACAAATAGGCAAGTGCTAAGAGGAAGGGTCAGGGTAGTATTTGTACACAAGTACTATGTGGCACATTTTAAATGTTGCCCTAGTTTAGTAAGTCTAAATTTGATTTAAACAGTGATTTAAAACAAGATTATAGTGATTGGTTTTGATGCTAAATGATTGCGTTTTGATGCTAAGAAAAAATAATGGTCCCTGGCTACTTGATTTCTGTTTAATTTGAATTTAAGTTAAAGTTAAAGTTTTTTGCTACCGTTTCACCTTCTACACCAGTGGTGTCCAATCATGTGCAATGGAGGGCAAGAAGTCTGCAGGTTTTCCTTCCACACAAACATCAAAGCAGCTAATTTCACTGACTACCTCACCTTCAAGCAAAGAGGGAGCAACTAATTCGTGAAATCACCTTGCGTAATCACTTAGTAAATCTTGTGGTCGAGTTAATGGAGCATTTTGGTTCAGTGTCAGAGGGCAAGAAATCAGACAACGCCACTGTCAATAAAAAGGATGATGAAAGGCTTCAACTGGCAGAAGCCTTTAACAGATCAGTGCAAGTGATGGAGAGACAATCCCAATTCAAAGCCTGAAAATGAAAACAAAGGTATTATCATTAATTTCTACTGGATTACTTTTCTTCTTCAATCTTCTCATTTTCCTCCATCCACCTCAAAAAAGCTGTCATCGTAAAAGTTATCTCCTGAACAAATTTGAGTTAAAAGTTTTGGAGCAACATGACTAAAGCAACATTATCTCTATGTAATTTCTATAAGGATACCAGCTGTCTCAATGTTTTTCTATCTTCCCTGTGTCACCCCCAAGCAGTGTCATTGGAGGAAAGAACAGAGTGAAGCAAACTACAGCATTCTTAGTTTTGATTTCTAATCTCTGATGGGGTATAGCTATACAAACTCCATTCACCACAAAACACTTCCTTGTTTGCTTCACTCAGCTTGACAAAACTGTGTAAGAAATGCAGCAACAGGAGGAGCACACCCAGGCTTTTGGAGAACAGGCAACAGCAGGCTGGTAGGACAGCAACTCTGAACTAACGAGAGCTAACAGTTACTGCTAGTGTTTGTGTTCCAACAGAAATAGAATCACTTGGTTGGAACAAATTTAATTGTGGACAGTTTTTATTGGATGCCGTACCTAACCCCAGCACAGAGAGAAAGTTTTGCTCATTATTTAGATCTGGGTGTTTTGGAGACCTTTATAGGATCCCAAAATTAAGGACCATGAGTAAGTGTTGAGTACGTATTTTGTTGAACCTAACATTGTCAGAGTGAGTGCTACAAAGGGAAATACTTGGAAAGGGAAAGGAAACTGCATAATCTTGCCTGCCTGCATGATACAGCAAATTAGATCAAAATTTCCTGTGTTGAAATGGATGACACCTTAGACAAGCTTTGACTATGTATAAATCACATCAACAGACTGTGTACACCCTGTAGAGACAGATGAATCAGCTTACCAGCAGACATCAGTTCAAAGAAGACTTCAAAATTTACTTTGACATCATGACGATCTTCACCTGACCTTTGATGGCCACATGAAACATACTGGGAAGCTTGTCCATGCCTTTGTCTCCTTAAGGCTGGACTAGTGCACTCTTTATCAGGATACCTGGCCAAAGTCTCCAGTACATCCAGAAAAGTGCTGCCAGGATCCTGATGAGTGCGGAAGCATCAACATATCATCCAACATCCATCCTGTCCTGATGCATGTATTATTATGGCTTGGCATTTATCCATTTCGTGGACTTTTTCTTGCCAGGGCAATGAGACTATTCAGGATGAGACCATCAATTGTTTTGACTTTGGGCCAATAAGGTTTTTCATTTGAAGATCTTTTAAAGTTATTTTTTCCCATTATAGTGACATATATATAAATATATGTAGACAGAATACAGCAGACACAAGACACTTGCTAACTCGCTTTATTTGTAACATAAGACGACCCGATCATGATTATCACTTTAGAGCCCGTCTCTCTCTGCCGGCGAACCTTCAGTGTGTGTATGAGGCTTGTACACCTTTTTCACAACAAGCTAGTGCACAATGCAAACTGGTACATATGAGCTCTGTGGGTAAGGCGACGTGCGCAGGGAAAGGCCAAAGCCATTGCCACTATGAGACGCTTTGGAATATTATTGCTTCAGTGGATTACGGTAGCCCTAAGAATTGACCAAAAGTCCACAATAGCAGCAGCAAAGATTCCCTTTAACTACTGCCTACAATTACATTTGTCCTGTAAAACATCCATTTTAAGCAAGGCAAAAAGCCCACATAAAGTGTCACCATACAAAAAATATTTATAATCGGGACAATGCAATGAAACTTATTCCCAATATTGTTGAAGTAAAAGGTCAAAGCTTCAAAGTTACAAACTTGAGAGAAGTACCCAGGCAGATCAGAATCAAATTAAGACTATATTACCCACCATCGAGAGAGAAAACTCCCATCTTGGATTCCAGAAAGTCAAAGAGAGTGCTCGGTCCAGAGGGCCTTCCCCCTGCTCCCTCCTCCTCATCTTCAATCCTGGGCCTTCCTCTTCCCCTCCCTCTAGCTGAAAAGAACCCAGGAATAAAATGACATACAACCAAACCACACTGATCACTCAGAAGTACACACACAAACATCTGAGTCTGAGTATCAACATTTATGTGTGACAAGACTGTGTCTCTCTGTGTGTGTCTGTCTGTGTTCATTTTCAGCTTGAACCCAATTGAACCACGTTTTCATAGAACTATGCCAGTGTTTTTTCTGCATGAGTATAGAGTATATGTGAATACATGTCTAGCCAGTTTTGTTTCAGAAAAGCTTACTTTGATTACTGCGCTATGTAGTATGTTACAAAGATATGACACAAACGCTAAAAGGTAAGAGTAGCCTATATGATGCAACATGAGAAAAGTTGTACTCTTTCTTTGGGAATGGGATGCAACTAATATGCACTTTGCAACTGTGAATGCATGTACAGTACACAGAATAGTAATTGGCAAGGAGGAAACTCTGTTGTCAGTTAAAGAGTGCCACAGCATGCCAGAATAACATCCTTTAGACCACAACAAACAGGTAGCCTACAATATAGAGGGGGATATAGAGATGGGAAAACATCCTTAGTTCTTAATTACTTAAAAGCTAAATTAAAATCAATTAACAATGTTTTCAGCATTCACAAACCTTTAAAAATGCCATTAGCAGCAAACGAAATCAGGATATTCTAATGATATTCTTTCACCAGGCTGGGCTTGGGGGACCTATGCTCCCTAGAAGCAAGCATACAGAGTAAGTGTGTGCATACCTCTGGGTTGGGGCCTGATGGATTCAGCTGCAGCGAGGCCGGGTCTGCAGACAGAGGATCCAGTCAGAAGGCTGTTGAGTGCCACCTCTAGATTGTTGTTATTGTCCATCAGAGCCTGCCGTGCAGCCTCTCTGTTAAAACCCATCTCTATAATATCTCTCAGAGCACGCTCGTCCACCTGCATACAGGATTTAAGGAGAGAAATGACAAAAAGGAAAAAGAGGTTATGGAGGTGTAGAATGTAAAGGGGCAAAGCAAGATAAAAGACATGATTGTGGATAGTGGATTTATGTTAATATTGGGCAGAGAAGGAAGGTTATGGGTCACATAGAAAGGTGGACAGGGTGGATAGCAGGGAAAGAGAAAAAGAAGCCCATGAAGGAGAATGATGAGAATACAGTAGTATGCAGTGAAAAGTAGAAGAGAGGATGGATGAAGAGACAAGATGGGAATACAAACAGAAGACAAGAGAAATAACAACAGAGAATATACAGACAACAGAGGAAATAAGAGGGCCATTATTGTAATTACAGACTTAAGACCAGAGACCAGTGACAGTCCCTTCCCAGTCCTTTAAGAACATTTATTCTTGAAATCCATTGCTTTTATTCCTCACTATGTACTACAGATTACAGGCATCATGAAATGGAAATGGATGTATTTGCAGTTCAAAAAGATTGTTGGGGTGGGACATGATGTGGGGAGGCATCATTCAAAAGTGGGTAGGGGTGGTCCATAGCAAACATGGAAAGAGACTCAAGAATTCAATGCTAGCCTGCATTCTATAGTAGAGGACCACTCTCTTCCTCCAACACCTCCATTATAGGAGCAGACCTCAGAGTGCAGGAAGTGGAGGAATTTTTGCCCCTGGAATTTTATGTACAGACATCCTTAAACTCTATAGGGGTGGTCATTATTTCACATATTACAAAGGAATAACCTCATAAAATCTTTATCTAAACCTCAAATCTTAATTAAGATATACCAAATAAAGAACATTCACAAATAAATATGATAAACTTTCATTGTTTAACAAATCAATGAAAAAATGTAATATCCCTGTGTGCAAAAATATGTGAACTCCTTCAATCAATAACTTTAAAAGTGATGAACGTCGTGAGTAAACGTCTCCTATTGACACTGGTCAGTCTCTGGCATCTTCCTTGAGGGATTTTACCCTACTCCTACAAACAGAACTCAGTGAGGCCAACTCAGTGAGGTTTGAGGGTAGTCTTGCATGGACAGCCTGCTTCAGGTCCTGCCATAGGATTGCAATTGGATTTAGGTCAGGTCTTGGCCAATACAAAACACTAAACTTCTTCTTCCTGAGCCCTTTTTTAGGAGATTTGCTTGACTGCTTAACATTAACGGCTTATTAGAGCAGCCACTTTCGGCTCAGCATTAGCTTTCGGACTGATGGCCTAACATTCTGTTCTAGAATTTGGTTTCTGGTTTCCCTCAGAATTCATGATTCGCTTAATGATGTCAAGTCATCCAGGTCTAACAAAGTTGGCTTTGTTCTTTTTAGACAGCAGCTACCCTTGCATGAATGCCATTTTTATTATGTATGTATTCTTCTGTTGACAGATGCACAATGACATCAGATGCTACAATGGAGGTTTGCAGATCTCTAGATGTTATTCTTAAATACTAGTTTCCATATTTTTCTTGTGGCTCTTGGTGATATTTTAGAAGGACATCCACTTCTGGGCAGAATAGCTGTCAAGTTAAATGCTCTTCATTTGTGTATTATTTGTCTTACAGTGGACTGATCTTTTTGCTATGACTTATAACAGATTGATGTGCACTCACGACTTGCTTGTCCAGAAGAGACGTGAGGTGTTGCTTTGAGTGTGTTCTAAACCGTGTACTATACAGTCCTCTGAGGTCTCCATAGATTGCGGCTGTTACGTCCACATGTTCCTGGTTTGTTTCCCTGTCTCCTTGTCTCCCTGTCCCTTTAAGTGACAGGTTTGGTTCCAGCTGGCCTGATTAACCACTGCTCCTTCCTGATTGGCTAAAGCGCCTCCTGCCCTCCATGATTGGCCTGCGTTCTCCCTGCCCAGCAAATCCCCAAGACTTCGTGGATATATAGGCTGAGTTTTCCCCTCACTCATGGCTGCTGTTCAGCCATTTCTGCTTGGTGTGAGGTAGAGGGTAGTTAAAGACTGTTTTGGAGACAATCTGTTTAACTTGTTTAACTCCGTTTAGTTTTCACCTTTGCACCTGTAACTATTGTGTGTATATAGCTGGTTTGTTTTAGGAAGCTGGAAGGGGGTAAGCTGCCATTTTTGTTGGGTAACGTTTTTCTCCTGTTTTTTCTATTATAGGGAGTTAGATTAGAAACTGTTCCTTTTGAGTTGGTCAGTTAGATAGACCCATTTTTGGTTTAAGATAGTTGTTTTTTGTTGTTTTGGGCTGGGCTACCCCTGGAGTTTTATTTTGCTTCCTTATTGTAAAATAAATACTTTTTTCTTTGCAAAACCCACTCTCACGAATTTTTCAGCCATCTTATGTTCCTCCCCGTTAGCTCCTAGGCACACAGGGTTGTAACAGTGGCACTCACTGGGTTTTGGTTCTGTTTTGGTTTAATACAGTCTGCACTCAGATTTCCAACGGTAATTAACACATTCCAGAACCAAACACTGTTATATCTTATTTCAACCTATTTCTTTGTCCAGCCTAAGGCTGGCTTGGTTCAGCCTACACCTGGCAAGTCACAAGAGAAGGGTAAATTGGTACACAGATGCTACGAACTGCCACTTGAGAAAGCAAAATAGAAAAATAGAAAGCAGAGTAAGTTGTAGCCTTTTAGTCACATATTCCGATGGAGTGAATTGAGGCTTTAATATAATAATTTAAAGTAAAATAACTAACAGGTTGTGCTTTTATCATTTCTCAACACAAATTCCTTTTATAAAAACTCAAAACACATTAAGCTGACTGAGATTACAACACTATTGCTTTACAGCGTTGTAAAACGTTTTTCTTCTCACCAGCTCTCGATAGTTTCCATCCTGTCTGCTTTCAGTTCTTTCGACCCTCTCCTCTCGTCTCCGCTGATGGTATGAGTCACGGCCCCGGTAGGAGGAAGCCACACTGCTTAAGTTACTGCCTGCATTTCCTCCACCACCAAATGTACGGGGAGCCTTAACAAGGGAAGAAACATGAAGATCAGTATAGATGCAGTGGGTGGACAAAACAATGGAAACACCACATGAAAAACAACATTAAATTTGAAGGATCGTGAGGCAAAGAGTTTCAAAGACACCAAATAGTTGGTGCACAAGTTGCAAGTGCACTGCTCACAAACTACAAAATTATTTGCATTAGGCATTTTCTGACCGCAAGAACTAGAATGTTTTGGGTACTTTTTTGAGCAGGAACCTCCTCAGCAGGAACCTTTTTAGTTCCCCAAAAGAGTTTGAGGTTGCTTTCCGACCACACCAAAGTATCGGGGGAATTATGTAAATAAGAAGTTTGGTTTCATACATCATTTAGGTACAGGATGACCCCCAGAACAGCAGCGCCAATTTCAACACGGCAACACTGCGTCATGTTGTTTACTTTGTAAATACTACTGCGTCTCGTAACAGACGTGCAGTTTGAAAAAGCTGAAAGAAATCTGACTGATCTAAAATTAAAAGATTGAGCAAGATCTTAACAAATTATAAGAACACAAAATGAGCATGCAGGGAAATAATCTTAATAATAAGAGTAATAAACTGTATTTGTATAGCACTTTTTTAAAACAGTTTCAAAGTGTTTATCAAATAAAATGAAACAGCATTATTATAAAATAAGTTAAAACAAGTAAAAACAAGGCACCACAAGATAAAAGGTAAGAACAGAGAGAAAGAGTATGAGATATGAGAGTAAAAAATATAGGCATCATATAAATGAGT
>CABFOQ010031273.1:53794-75643 GCA_900660455.1 Gephyroberyx darwinii
CTTCTGGCCAAAGTTATTGGCACCATTGCATTTTATGCAGATAATGTACAATATCTTATGAAATAGCTGGAAATTGAAACAATAGCACATGGTCAACCAGTAACAATTAAAAAATCTTTTATGGTTTCAAAATAGAAAAGTGGCCATGGTCAAGATTATTGGCACCCTTCAATTAATCAATTTAGTTGGAGGAAATAGAATCTCATTTGCAGTGTAATTCAACTGACCTGTGATATGTGGCAAGTGTCCACATGGTATAAATGAACCAATTATCTATTATCTGTCAGTGAAAATGGTGAAGAGAAAAGAGGAGTCTGAGGATGTCAGAAAAACTATTGTCAAATATAAGCGTTCACAAGGCTATAAGGCAATCACTACAGACCATGGTATTCCTGTTTCCACAATTTGCAATGTTATTAAGAAGCATGCTGCTCATGGAATTGTTAAGAATCTTCCAGGTGCTAGCCACTGAAAAAAAACCTTACATGACATCCAAAGATCTCAAGGCTGACCTGGAGAGGTCAGGGGTAATGGGTAACGTCAAGTTCATAGGGAGGGCCGTTGCTTTCAAGAGTGGTGGAAATTATGACTTTTTTCCCCGCTGATAGTAGAAAAAAATTGCGTTTGTCTCATTTGCCTGATATTAAAGAATTCAATGAATTATGTGTTGGGCCGGGCCCCTGAAGGTGAACAAAGAAACTTAAGTCAACACGTGGCTGTTAGGAAAACCAAAAGCCTAAACTCTAGCCCACCCGCTGGGCTAGAGGGCTAGAGTTCCCCTAAACAAAGGGGAAGGAGCGCCATAATTCCAACAGACCCTGAAGTTCACACCTAGGTGTGAACTGACAGGGCCCCCATCGCTGGGCTCTCATTGGACGAGACTCGGGCGCCCTCATGACATCACTGAGGATATAAATTTCAGCGCTACCTTCCCTACAGTGTCCTTCCTTGCGACTCCGGTTGCTAACAAGGTGTAGCCTCCTTTCCTGTGACCCTGTTAGTAACAAGGTGGATCATACAACATTGAATTCTTTTCTTTGTTCTAGCCGACGCCTAGTCTTCAACTCGTTAGATGGGCCCAGACTGTTTAGTGTTCGCCATAACACCGTGGATCCTGAAGAATTAGACTAGCTGCTTGCTTACCTGGCAGCCTAACTCCTCATACCCTCTGTATGTGCAACCGGTGTGTGTAGTAAACTTATAGAAGAGGACTGGAAGAGAGTACAGCTACGGACACTCCTTCCCTCCAAGACGACGACGTAGGGACGGATCCCTCCAACTAAGTCGACTCCTGGCTGACATCCTCCGCTGCCGACGAGGACAGCCAGTTTACCGCTACTCCGCGCAAGGAGAAATAGTGGCTCCGCCAATCCGCCTGGGAGGACCCACGGGATCAATAAGAGGGACAGAAACACGCATCGATTACAGAAGAGTGATCCCAAGTAAGAGGCTTTGGTTCTGGGCAGAGATTAGAATAGGTGTGTTTATTTTTATTGATACCAGCGCATCGGACCGCCGTGTCCATGTTATGTTGTATCATTGCTGTGTTTGCTGCTTGATCTGAATGTATTAATGTAAAGCTGATCGCATTCAACTGCATGTTGCTGAATTTACATCTGTGTTTACTCACCGTAGAGAGCCAACATACGACATTTTACCAATCCAAAGACCAGAAACTCAGTAAACCACTCCCAAGTCGTATTCCGAGTTTCTGTGTGGTAAAAGGCTGTTGTTGTGTCTCTAGACGGCGAGTAGGATCTCTAGGTTCACCCCGAGTGCTCTCCTCTATCCTCTCTGTTACTAACCAACATATACACATCCGCACCCACACGTTATTACGCGCTCGTTAGATGGTGTTGGTAGCAGCCTAACCCCAACCCCATCTTGAATCCAAGCCCGGTAGTTCAAACTACGCGGTTACGGTCGCCATTGTGAACCCTCGAGAGACGTCCCACTCACGTGGTCACGTCCGCCATCTTTCTCTCGTTCTCCCTCTCACGAGATGTCCCACTTGCCACATTACTTGCCACATACTGTTTGTGCCTTTGCTAGTTGCTAGTTTAGACTTATAGTTAATTGTGTAGTAGTTGCTGATTAACTGAAGTATTATTGATTATTGATTGATATTGCTAAAGTTAAATAAACTCTGTTATACATTTAAAGAGAAGTTGTCTGTGATTTCTTGTGCATTTGTATTGTAATAACGGTTAGTTGTAAGGGCCAGTGTGCAAATTCACCCTTCACTGTTCACCCATAAATGTACAGTGGTCCTTATACACTGTCATTTGGGAGTGAACAGTCATTTTGAGACTGAATTAAAGGTTTGATTATTGGTCCCTGATTCCAGGGTGGTGCCCTGTTAATATTGACTCCTGTCAATAAATTGATGAATATTAATAATTTCACAATTATTAATTGCTAATAACCAAACCTGCCCCTATCAAAGCCCAACATATGAGACTAAGCATGCAAATTCATATCAGAGGTTCTCCGGCAACGAATGGGTAGACAAAGTGAAAAAACTCGAAGCTATCCTAGCCTCCCAGCAGCGACTTTTTACCCGAGCCAAACACTACCAGAGCTAGTTATGAAGTGCCGATGCTAATCGCTAAACATGGAAAATCTTTTGTGGAGGGGTTTTTTGTTACAGACTGTGTAATGAAGATGGCTTAAAACATCTGCCCTGAAAAGAAGCAAGACTTTGCGAATGTCTGCCTGGCTTGCAACACCGTGGCACAGAGAATCAAAGAAATATCCTCAGACATCAAAAGACAAGTGAGCGGAAAGGGGGGGTAATTTTGATTATTTTTCTTTGGCCTGCAATGAAAGCACCGAACTATCAGACACTGCGCAGTTGCTCTTTTTTTTAGAGGAATTGCTGATGACATTACAGATGAAATGCTTCACCTCAAAAGTCTTAAGGGCCAGACAAGAGGAGCGGATTTATTTATGTCTGTCTCTGAAGCTGTTGATGACATGAAACTGCCATGGGGGAAACTGAGTGGAATAGCTACCGACGGTGCTCCCACAATGGTTGGGGAACGAAGTGGATTAGCCACACTGATATGTAACAAAGTCAGCGAGCAGGGGGGCAATGCCGTTAAACTCCACTGCTTAATTCACCAACAAGTTCTGTGTGCTAAATGTCTGAAATTTGAACATGTTGTGACACCGGTGGTGAAGACTATTAACTTCATTCGTGCCAAAGCTCTGTACCACTGCCAATTCCAGCAGTTTCTTTCAGACATAGAGGCAGAATATGGAGATGTAATTTACCACAACGATGTTAGATGGCTCAGTCGGGGGTCTGTGCTGCAGCCGTTTTTCTCTCTTAGGAAGGAGATAGGGCAGTTTTGGCTGGAAAGGGGCAGGCAATGAAAGAACTGTCTGATCCTGTCTGGCTGGCAGATTTGGTATTTTTAATTGACATCAAAAGCATTTGAATGTGCTTAATGTCAGTCTGCAAGGAAAAGATGCAATGGTGAGCCAGCTATACACACACATTAAGGCCTTTGCTACCAAACTCCAACTGTTCAAAAGACACCTGTCACAGAGTGAGCCCAACACCTTACATTTCCTTACAACAGAGGTAATGCACTGTTTTCCACAGGAGAACACTGCTGGCAAGTGGGAAAATATGCAACAGCGATTGCATCAATCTCTGCAGTGTCTAATGGGCACTTTAAGGGTTTTGCAGTCATTGAGAAGAACATGCTCCTGTTCTCATCTCCATTCTCCATGGATTCCGATGACGCACCGCCTCAACTGCAGCTCATCGACAGTGCAACAATGAGTTGTGGAGCAGACATAAGCAGCTCTCGCTAGTGAACTTTTATCGGCAGCTGTATAAAGAGAGATTTTCCGAAATACGGGCACGTCAAGAGAAAGCTGAGTCTGTTTGGGTCCATGTACCTGTATGAGCAAACCTTCTCTCTTATGAACTTCAACAAGAACCACTTGAGGTCCAGACTAACCAATTCCCAACTATGTGACATTTTACGCATCACAACTACAGCTGTCAAACCAGACCTGGCATGTATACTGCAATCCATATCTCAGTATCACCCATCTCATTAGTTTTAGTGAGCTGCCTGAATCTTAGTTTGTTCTCAAATTGATTGAACTTTGAACGAATGATTCCTAACTGCTGTTATGTGTTACTGAAGATGTGAGAAAAAGGCTTGCTGGGTTATTGATAGCCTATTAAAGATTTGTTCAAGTTATAGTAAGCTACTGGAAACACTAAAATGTGTTGTATTGATCTCATTAACTTCATATTTCAAGCATCGTTCGTTAAAATGATAAAACTAAGGAACTGCTAGTGTCTGAGTGTTGTGCCTTTGAAGATGTGAGAAAAACCCTATATTATTGATAGTCTATTAAAGACCGGTTTAAGTTTACAGTTGGCTAGACTGCCATTTTAAATGGTGAATATTGCTTGAGAATTTCAAACTGAAGGCCATTTATGACACAGAAAATAAAGTGCAGTGCAGTTTTTGCATATTTGTATGTGTTTTTCTTCTCATATTTTATAACCCAAATAATATGATGTGAGAAGCTGCCGGCCCCCAGGTGTTTTCACATTATCCATTCTGGCCCCCTTTGAAAAATCCTTTCAAACATTGAAGAACGGGAGCAGGTTGCAATTTAAGAGTGGGAGAAACTGACAACATGGAAGCTTACTGATGGTTACAAGAAACATTTGGAAGATGTCATCATTGCCAAAGGCTGTGCAACTAAGCATTAGAAAAGGGTCCTATAGACACTTTTCAATTTTGATGGCATAAAATATTGTATATTTGTATTCTTATTGTTTGATCATGTGCTGTTAAATTAAACCGATGAACGTATAGAGACTGAAAATTATTTCAGAAGAAATTGTACATTATCCACATAAAATGCAAGGGTGCCAATAATCTTGGCCAAATATAGTTGAGCCAAAATAACATAATTCCTCACCCTTTGTAGTTCCCATTTCTCCACCATGTGATCAACCTCTCCTCCAAGGACAGAGATTTTTGAGTCATCCAGGAGCAGAAAACCATTTTTGAGCAGGACAGTACCAAGGAGTTTTACCTTTGTTCCAGGGGGTGTGTTAAGACTGAAAAACAGGAAGTTTGTGTGTATATATATATATAAATAATTCTTGCAAATGTTAAACACATCATAATTGCATGTACCAAACCTGCCTTAACAGAAATGCCAAAAGGCCATGTTACTTCCAAGTCCCCACCCATATCCTCTAACCCTTACCATTTTCTAAATGACATGGAGCACTGCCAGGAGACTGTGGTGAGGCTAGGAAGGACTATTAATAATCCCAACCGCTCACCCATCCTCATGGTAAATTAAAAGCCCCTCTATCTCATCAGGCCTGATAAGGCCTCTGCCTCTCTCATTAGGAAAGCACAGGGACTTAGGAGGGATTTCCAGCTACTGATGCCGGATGCCAAAGCACCAATTAGGGATTTTACTTCAAACCACTGGGATGGATAGGGTGCTCTCAGGATAGTGGCCAATGTGGAAATGAGGCACTCTCTACTCTCGATGTAATCACGTACACACAATCCCACAAACACACCATTCACTTTATGATCAAGCTTGCTACTTAATGCTTAATTGCCCCCCCCCTCTCTCTCACACACTGAAAAGTCCCTATAAGCTCCATCCTGCCTGTAATCCATCTCATCCCTCTTTGCCACTCACTCATGGACTCACACACACTCATGCGGACACTTTCATAATAAACACTAACCACTGTTGTTGGTAGTTTGTGTGAGAGTGTGTGTGTGTGTGTGCAGCTCATAAAGAGGGGATTTGTTCTGTTCTCTCTCCTCTTCCCATCAGCAAGTCAGTGTCCACATTCTGGCCACTCCACCTGTACAGACTGGCTAGTCACCATGGCAGCAGTCACCAAGGCCACCGTTGCTGGGATGGAGATGTAATTAAGGCTGGGAATTGTTCATAGATCAGCCGTCAAGGGAAAATGGAGGAGTGTGGTGGGGTAACGGAGAAGGGGTGGTGTGGATTGGGGCGAACGGGGAGTGTGTGTGTGTGTATGTTGGGGGGGGGTTCCAGCACATCTGTGCATGACGGTAGGCTGTCTGTGATACAGAGAGCTGGAAAGTGGAGAAAAAGTAAGGAAACGGAGGCCAGTCGAGTAGGCAGCTTGTGGCAAACAAAAAATAAAATGTACCCTTGGCCACATAATAGGTGTGGAAATCAGCAGGGCCCTCACAATCAAAAGCCTAAATCCGTCCACATTAATTGCTTTTAATCTAAGGTGAACTGGCTAAATGACACACTTCTTTGCTTCCATGCCATCTATAGTGCCACCATAGTGCCATCTATCTTAAAGGATTTAAATTTGGCAGGAAAAAGAACACATTAATATTGGACTGAGAAAATGAATCAGATATTCAACTCAATTTGTAATAGATGTGGATACAAAAGTTAGCCATTATACTTTTCAGCTTGTGCTTCTATCAGGGCAGTGTTTGTTACCGCTTCATGTCCATTACTATTATTATAACGGGTAATTCAGGTTCTCATTATCTTGAGAATGTGACTTCTTTTTTCTAATATCCAGATATTAGTATCGATCAATCTTGTTATATCTTGCCACACATCCCAGTATTCAGACTAAACCTTAAAGCCAGATTCCTAAACCCAACTATACCCATCACATAGGTACCTGAGCTTGGAGAGGTGTTTAAACTCCAGTCCTACACAGGTGGTATGTCCATCAGTCATCTGCAGACGCAACATTCTGGGAGCTGCCTGGGACTCCTCATGGTCTTTGGAGGCAGAAATGTTCCTAACCTTCTGTACCTGGAGAACACATGGGCCTTCCAGCTGACCACATGCAAAAGACAATAGAAGGGTTGGAAGAATTAGGGTTGGAAAAGTTATCACACTCTACCAGCATCAATCTAAAAGGATGCCTACAAGCAGCATGCAGGGGAGCAGCTTATGAAAAAAAAATCCCCATTCTTAAAACAATTTTTCAATCCTGAAGAATCCTGTATGTTTTCCATACATAGACTCTGTGGCACACCACCCCAATATTGGCACGACCGCGACAAAATAAAAGGTTGGTCAATGTATAGAAATTGATCTAAATCGATCCCTTACACTGTGCCTAAGAGGTGCGCATCACATTATGTTCTGCCACACCAGAGACTAATCTCACTCAGCTGTTACTTGTAAACACACTGCAAGTACCCCTTTTTTTACCCTCATCCACTTCATCACCTGCTAGATGGACAAGGGTGCAGTCTGAGCTCAAAGTTCACCTGTTTTATTTAACAGCACATGATCAAACAATAGGCTTCAAAATTGAAAAGTGGCTATGGCTTGATTAGGGCACCCTTTTCTAATACTTAGTTGCACATGTTTTGGCAATGATGATTGTTTCCAAATGTTTCTTGTAACCATCAATAAGCTTCCTGCACCTTTCTGCTGACAGTTTCTGCCACTCTTCCATTGAAACCCGCTCCAGTTCTTCAATGCTAGGAGGACTCTTTTGACCAACTGCACATTTCAGGTCTTGCCATAGGGTGTCAATGGGACTGAGATCAGGACTCATAGCTGGCATAGCTTGGAACTGTTCTGATTTCATGATGCCCTTAATATGTTCAAGACATCCAGTAACCGAGGCAGCAAAGCCCCATGGCATTATGGAACCTCTTTTTTATTCTTATTGTTTGATCATGTGATCATGTCAATTGATAGATGACTGTGTGAAGACAGAATGTTGTTTCAATTTCCAATAATTTCAGAAGATATCTGCATAACTATTGCAAGGTGCCAATAATCTTGGCCAGAACTGTATGCACAAGAGGGCATATGTCCTACATGTCAGGGGTGTGCAATATCTTGTTTTGAGCTTGAGGGGAGCAGGGGGCTAAGCTCACATACAAATCTATTTTTTACCTTCTGATATTATTTGTCAAAGTTTTCTCTACAGTTGCTAAACTTCAATTCCACAGGTAAGGGAACTGTTTCCTCATTCTTCCTTAGTCAGTGTGTCAGGGCCATCTAGTGACCATCATTAGAACTGCATTCCAGTAGTTCTGATCTTCCAGTAGTCTTGCAATGAATCACAAAGAGCAATTATTTTTGCAGAACAATGAATTGAATGAACTCAATTAATGAAGTGTTAGTAGACCCATTTTTAGACAAGGGCCATTTTAACTGTTTGCTTATAATTTTGTCGCATCACTTCAGGAGGTGTTTGGGATTCCTTGACTAGACTTAATGGAAATAAAAGCCACGCAAGCTTAAAAAACTATTTCTTTTCAGTTTATTTGTTTTACACTTTGATATAATACAGTGCTTTGGGTTAGGGTTGCACAGAAAGCCACACTCTAAAATCCCAAATAAAAAGCATTTTGAAATATTATGTAGCAAAAGAAAATGTGCATAAAGAAGTGAACGGGGCTAAATACTTACTTTATTGGGGAATGTGCCTCATTCCCCAAAAAATTGTGATTTAGGTAATGACTGAAATCTTAGAGGGTAGTGTCTAGTGCATACCACTTACATTTAGTGTGGAAATACCCATATCAAACATACTGCACCACTCACCTTCTCAACCCTTCCACTATTGATGTCTGACGGTAGAAACTTCCTCCCAATAGGCCTAAGATCATTCTGTAAAGAAAAAGGATACAGCACGATTTAAAAAAGGCAAAAAACATAACATTCCCACATTCTCACACCCCTTGGTCCATGGACAGTTTGCTTAACACCCAGCACTTATCCAACTTAAACTGAGGCTGTACCTGTCAGACTGAAAGGGACTGTATATTAAACACTTTCCATGCAATTTCATAGGTGTCTTGCCTCGTGTCTTTTTCTGAAATCATGTAAGGAGGTAGGCTATAGCCTAGACTAGGCTCAGAAATAGTTTGATCCAAAGATGCAAGCTAATCTGTTGAGCTGTGGCAACTGAAGATGGATCAAGCTATTACTGGGTCTCCTTGTGGTTCATGCAATGGGATTAATAGACAATTGGCTGAATCACATGCTCTCTCTACAAGTATACTAACATCACAACTATGCAACTTTCTAGCTTTGCGTAGCAGCCCACAGTGTAGAAAAACAAAATACCAATTTCTTAAATTCTAATGTCCACAGCCCTCTACATTAATGTCTAGGATGGCTGTGTGCGTCAGCACACGTGTAGGGTTCTGTACATTTCTAAGCACCTCTTTCACTTTAGTCAACTGAAAAACATATGAATATTTGTAAATGAAAAGAACTGCCATTGTCCCACAATGTATAAAAGTACATTTTAAAAAATCATTATATTCAGGTAACATCCATACCAGAGCACTATCTGTTCATTGCTGAACGTAGAATTCAGATTCAGTTACATAGATATGGCGTGAGCTAGTTATGCTGGAAAGCTGCTAGAAAAAGTACTACTAAAAATACAGGGTAAATTAAACAAAACCCTGCAAGATACTTGACAGAATATCAAAGATTTGGAAGAGAAAACTTACGCTGAGTGCAACACGAATAATGTCAGTGTGTGATATTTTCTCAACAGCACCTTTCAGTTCTGCTATGCCCTCATCACTGAGGTACCTGCATGATGAACAAGGAGGATGGAGGATGTTGAAGGGGGAAGAGGAGTCAAACAGAAAAGTAGCTACGTTAGCAAAGCCTGTGGCGTCAACATTCAAAAGCTTACATGATATATATCTATCTAGCTGTGTATAAAGCATCTTTCCACCTGGACTTAAAATACAAGAAAATAGTCTACCATATTGGACAATTTATTTTTGAAGCTTAACACACAAAGTTCAACTTCAATGTTCAAGTTCAACTATAACTTAGACTCAAACTAGGTAGGAAACACCTAGTTTAGTTTAATAATACATTCAATAAACTTCAGTAAAAAATAAATGATGGAAAAATGTAATGTCTACAATGTCTACCTCCAAAACTAACAAAACAAAATTACTATTACTATTCTAGCCATTGCCATGCTGTGAGTTAAGTAACATTGAGAGAGAATCCTCCTTTATTTTACTTTTCAATATTTTAAATATGGACCCAAAATTGAGCTCTGTGACTTCTAAGACAGGTCGTGGTAATCTTGTCATTGCTGCTTGCATCTACAGTTAAAAACACATTTTAGCACATTGATATATGTATAGTATATGCATTAAGTATGAATTTTATTACAACTTTGTAACTGTTACAAAGATGCTATTTAAAGTTGGAATTCACCATGTGTCAGCTTCACCTTCAGTTACTTCTGTTTTTTTTTTACCATCTCTGCTTGCAATATCGATATTTGCAAACAAACAAAATGACCTATTAAAACTATTACCAATAGAATGCAGGATGGAACATAATGTGGCCCATCTTGTAAATTAATCTAGTTGGCTAATGTAGATTACAGTCAAGTCAAGAGTTACGTCAGCTCATTGGTTTGATAAATTTGTACTAGCTAACGTTATCTGTCTCACTGGCTGCTACTTAACGTTACTCGTGAAATTCAAGCAAACTAGCATCACTAGTGAGTTAGCTAGTCGTCCACAATCCATGGTTTTTCTCCAAGCTAAAATAACGTTAGTAGTCGTGTATGTTTTAGAAAGCCGTGTGACGCGGCTACTCCCAAGGTTTGTTAATGCGTTAACTGAGCGTCTGTTGTTAGCCATCATTAGTACTAACGTTATCTTAATGTAAACGGATATACATTTTAAAATAAAAAAGGGTTACTATTGTTAGCTAACAACAAACCAACACCACCGTAGCTAGCTAACTGACGTTAGCTACAAAGCTACCTACCAGCCCTCTTTGGTGAGAGATTCTACCAAATCGGTCATTTTCTTCCAAACTGTGTATGTGTAAAGTAATGGCACCAATATATTTAGCGTCTGTGCTCTTCGATGATAACTATCTTATCCTGTAATACATATTCTCGATCCAACACTGATACAGCTTGCTAATGTTAGTGGCCACTCACTACCGAACGACTCCACGTTATGTACGTCACCGGTCAGATGGTAGACGCTGTTTATTATGTACGGGAACGCAAAGGGGACACACTCACTGCTGCAACAACTTATTATAGCATTTGGCTCCACATAATAGCAGCGCATAGTGGATGACACCACAGTGTTCATTACAAAAAACACTGTCTGATAAACCTGTATCACAAATGTCCTTCAGAAGCTATGGTGAAACATTAAACTCTTAAATGGTTATTTTTGTCTCTGTCTTAATACTTAATTAGACTAGCTGACTTTAATCACTGAGACCGATTTTTGTGGCACACACTCGGTCCATCTTTTTTGTCCTGCCCAGAATACATTATACCAGCGTGACGTCATACATCTATGGAAATGCAACTGGTCCTAAGGTTCTACAACTGCACAGTCATAAAGCAGTGATGTTGGAGGTGCACAGTCTAGCCTCATGCTCAAGCCAATCTGATAGCCTGCCTTAACATTTGGTGTGGCAGAATATTTGCAAGACAGGATCTTCCTCAGCAGGGCAGTAGCTCTGCATAAAACTCTGAGCAGGTGTAGTCCTGATTCATTCTGGTCATGAGCAAGGCCTTCAATATCAGCAGTTCCATGCAGTTTCTCTCATCTGTCCAAGTACTGTTCATGATAGAGAAAATATGCTCCACTGGGGCATTTGGGCCTGGTAAGCTCATGGCAAATTGACCTACGAGACCAATGTTGTGGTACAAGATCTGCTGCTCATGGAAAGTGGTGAAGACAAACAACCCGCTCGTCAGCTGGGGTTGATGCTTTGTTCCACTTTTGCATCTTCTCCCTAGCTGCATATCTCATCAAAGAGCTCCACATTATTGATATGGCATTTCCTCTTTGAATTTGCTTAACTGCACGGAGGCCTCAACTTATTTTAATTTTGAATGTTTTAGTTACTAAAAGCATTCATTCAAAAGCATACTGCTGCTAGTACTTCTGCTACTACAACTGCTGCTACTACTACTAATACTACTTCTAATTCTACTTCTACTGCTGCTATTACCTCTGCTTTTACCACTTCTGCTTTTACTACTTCTGCTTCTACTACTGCTGCTACTACTACTACTACTACTACTAAAACTACAACTACAACTTCTACTACTACTAACACATTATCTTAATTCTTAATTAAATTTTTAAAAAAAGAAAGAAAATGTAACCTTTTCTAGTTTATGTTAAAATACTACACATACCACTAGTATACAAATACTAATAGTATTTTACACTGTCAGCGTATATCTCAACAACAAAAATGGATTTTTCAGTCACTGATAAAATTTGGATCATAGACGAAAGATACATGCAGAGAAGATCGAAGAGAGAGCCAAGACCAACCATATCAACCATGTTGATCTTCTGTTTCTTTCCCAGGGGTGTCTTCGGGTTAACTTGATACTTTCTGAATGGGCCCTACTGGTGTGATCTATTTGTGACAAAGGCATTTTAGAAAGTCAGTGTGGTACTTGGGGTACTTGTCCCCGAATGCACCTGTAATACTAGAAGGAAGTTGCTGTGACAAACTGTGTAGTTTTGCAAGCTTTAAACTTTTTTTTTTTTTTTTTTTAGCTACTTTTGATTTTTGTAGGCCGTCCAACAAAGGTAGGACAAATCCGCAATGACTCTGCAGTTTCAGAAATTATTTCTGAAACTCCAGAATGGCGTCCCGCCTTCTCCAGTTTTTGCCTTCCCGCGACCGCGTACTTCCAAACAAAATATGGTGCGTTTGTTTTACTTGACCAATCATTAAGATTGGGAAAATTGTAGGAAGGCGTCGGCACGTTTTGTTCATTTGAGCTGTCCCGTTTGCTTTAACCTACATTATAATGTTTGATATCACTAGATATGCTAAGATATTTATGCTATTTATGCTATTTATGCTGTCATTTCTGTCATTTCTATCCAGCATGACATGACTGACCCCGGGCTCAGGGAAACCCAGGTTGCATAAACGATTGCTCCTAACAACGTGGAGTGGAGTGAATGACAGTAGACACCACCCAATCGAAAGCCTTCTGGAGTGTAAACAGAAGGTGCTGTACCAATGACCATGCCAGCCTTTGCATCGTTGGATACTATTGGTTGGATTAAACAAGCAGCCCTGACAACCTCATTGCGCGGGTCTGTCAAAAATATGAAGTCATTAAATTTAGCCAGCTAAATCGTTAGCTACTGCTTGTAGTGATTTCATATCGGTCGCTCATTACCCGGACAGAAATTGTTACTTTTCTAGAAAAGCGCATTTACTATGTTACATTCTGACCGTTAGCGGAAAACCGACGTTACCTGGCAAGCCATAAATTGGATTAAGTAAAGCCACCTGTGAATGATAGCTAGTTTAGCTATTTTAGGGAGTGTTGGGAGTGTGGACCAGAAATCATGTGTATGGACCCCTAATTTTGACAGTCTATGACGTAAATTGTAGTATTAACTAGCTAGCGTTAGCCAGCCAAGACTAGGGACAAGTGGCGATCTCGTAGGTAATACTGCATGTGTTGTCGTTCACTATTTGAGTTTATTAACTTCGTGTATTGCTAAGCTAAATTGGCTAATAGTTACCAGCTCCGCTTGTCAAAGGCATAACCCGTGCAACGTAGTCAAGGTTGGGATAGTCACCTCCAGTATGGATAGTTATCATCAGCGATTTGAATCCACCGCTGGACGAGAGGGTAAACTTCAAAAGAAGAAGGGTTCCACTTCTCACAATAGCACATCTTGCAACGATGAAGGAGACCGTAAACCCAAGTTTGTAAGTACAACAAACAGCATTTGCTTTGTTTTATAGGTCAAAATAATAGGGTCACTATTCATCATAGCCTTTACCATAGAGAGATACATGGTCGCAGACGGGGCAGGGGAAACCCAGAGAATGAGATAGTTGGGTTAATGTTTTTCTGTTTTCAAATATTTCATTCATCTTCCTACAGCATAACCCATAAAACATAGGCAAAATACACACAGGTCTCTGAAAATCTACATCTTTAACTGCATGGCAGTTACATGGCAGATTATGTCTTGCCTGCTATTGAGAAAACACCTATAATAGAATCTCTTTTACAGGTAAGAAAGTTTGATGTTTTATTTTCTATAAAGATTGTGACTATTGCATTCTAGTCCTGTCTATGTGATCAGTGACCTTGACTGCTGACTTTGTTTTTGCTGGCAGGAAATAAAAAGGTTAAAATTAGTACAGTGTTTAGCCCTTACGGTAATCCGTGTGCTTCCTACTACTATACACCAACTGTCTGCCCTATATTCATCTGCTGTCTTGTCATCTGTTAGGCATGGCAAGATGCCACGAATATGGACAGCTAGTTTATTCACTGAGTGTCACAAAATAACTGTACATTATTGCTCGTAGTGACAAAGCTAGAAATTAAGATTTGATACAAATTTTTGAAGTTAATGCAAAGGTAGAGCAGCATATTTTGTCTGGAGTGTTCCACGTGTTACACTTCAAATATAAATGGTGTTGCAATTTAGGCCTAAATTATCCACATCAGTTGTACGGACAGTATTCAGTTATATCACCTCAATACTATTTCAGTAAGCAAACTATCTATATATCTATCACTGTTTTCTAATAATCACTTGGACATTGTTTTAGGAAATACATTTTGGTTTACAAGGAAAATGTCTCATGACTGGTTTGCTATTTCTTCTTTGGTGGTGTGTGCAAGTATAAGCTGATTCCAGCTCAGCCTTAAGTGTTGGTAATTGCACTCCCTACCTATGTGAGGATCGTATTCTCAAACCAGTCTTTTCTGCCAACAAAAATATTTTTCACTGATAGAATACCAATACTGACATAAATTGAAGACTATTCACAGTGTTTTAGGGGCTTGTTGTTGACACTTTTGAGCTGTATTGCACTCAGTGGGAGCTGACGTAAACACAATCCCAATACCAAAATAGCAACATTAAAATGGGCTCAAAAACTCAACAGCAGGTGTTCACTTTTGAGTGTGCTTAGCAATGTGCTTTATGTAAACTTTGTGCATATGAAGTGTCTCAGCTCAGGTGCTGCTCATTACATCCTCAATATGGAGATATTGTTTGTCTGTTTGTGTGTCTTTGTTACGTCCATTCATCAAACGTTCTTTGCAGCTGCAAGATAGAGCCAAAGAGGTCATGAAAAACCTGGAAAAGTCATAGAATTAAAAAATGTGGGACATTCAGATTAGCTATGGGCTAATACATTTGCAGCATTAACTCTGACAAATACTGGTCATGGAAATTGTGCTGTATGTCATGGAATAGTCTTGGAAAAGTCATGGAATTTGATTAGCAAAAAATTGTGGGAACCCTGGCTATCTATAATTGCCATAAAGGGGCTGAGAGCAGTGTAAACAGAAAGTGGACTGGGAGTTCATCAGAGCTAAAGTGAACCAGAAAAAGCTCTCAGACCTATTTCAAAAATGGGTAGACAATATGTACAGTAAGAGACCTTTTGTTCTCATTTCAGTCTATTTAAAGAGGGCTGAGTTTAGATTTTAAAAGGGACTATATGTAGACATACCCTAAACATAGAAATGAGATTCACCTGCATCTGACTTTTCTTATTATATTGTAATAAATGACTAGTGTGATTCTGTATCAAATGAACATGCGTATGGAATCAGATCAAACAACAGAGGACAATACAGAGCATTTTTTATTTGTAATGCACATCCTTGTAATGTACATTAGGTTTATATTTAAAGCTCTTAGTAAAGCTAAATTAATGTTTAATTGAAAAAAAAGTCTTCCCTTAAATGTACTAAGCACCAATATATACACTAGAAGGCTGAACAAGGTGCCAGAGGCACATTAAAAGTAGCATACAGTTCTGTTTCCACATTTGGACATACTGACAGTACACATTTTTGAAATCCTTTTGAAATCAGATGACACACAATCGAGAAAATGGGAGGCAAAGCATCTCCATAGTACCTGTCTATATGTGGAACCACACTACTGTGTTAGTTTTTTTTCTTCTGGTTTTCCATGTAAATTTGCCCAGCAAAAGAGTAACCAAAGAGAAATTAAATATTCAGAGACCAACCTTGCCTGCAAGAGTGCCTCAAATTCTGAATTTTCTTCAGAAATGCCTTATCAAAGTACACCTTGTTTAAATGCACTATCATATACTCATATACTAAATACTATCATATACTAAATGCAATATCATATACTCACTAACGGGCGCATACCATGCACTTGTGATGGTACAGCATGAATTTTGTTGCATTATGTCCATCCCCCTCTTTCCCATGATTTGCGATTTTCCAATGTCCACTACCTAATAAAACACCTAATAAAAACAATTCCCTTACAAACTCACATTTGAAGTACGTTTTGACCATGAACTGTATGGTTTTATGTAGTTAGTAGTCAGCTCAGTAGGTGGCACTGCAATACCATGAAGTTTAACTGGAAGAAAGTGGATCACTTGTTAAAAAGGGTCTGTGGCTTGTTTTTCAATAATCTTAAGAGCATGCCTACAAAATTGGTGCAAAATAGAACAGACATGTTAATGTAATGTGAGAATGTTCTTTTTTAGATGTTAATGACCTTTTTTTTTTTTAAATGGATTTATTGTTTTAGAACAAGAGTAAAGAAAAATGATGAGAAAAGAAAATAGGTCTCCAGTGTCACAAATCACTACCATCAGAAATTAGTCTGTTGGTTTTCATTCTGAGCTTGGAAAATGATCTCTCTCTCATTAAAAAAATAGAAATTTGTTGTTTTTCTTTTTTTTTTTAATATTACTAATCTACAGAGCTGAGGGTTTTTCAGCATTAAGGGGGAAACCACTGAATTTTAGCACTCAAATATTTTAGCCCCATGCCCAGAGTTCTGTTCTGTATTAGTGAACATATAGTGTCTCTCATTGTCATAAAGAAAAAGTGAATTTGTCCTGTCACCTAATCTTCGATGTCATACAGCTCTATGGCTTGGTGATATAGGCCTAATAGGGTGAATTCAGCTTACCGTAAAACATCCACAAAAGATGGGTCTCAAATAGTGGTTGGATCTCTAACAATAGCCAGGGAGTGTTGTGTGTATGCGTAAACAGGTTGGGAAATTAACATTTTGATCCACTAGCCAATGTGTTTTTTAGATTCCTAAATTTTACCAGTCAATAATTTTTTTTACCATATGTTTGCCTCATATTCATTGGACATCCCACCACTGGGACTGCCGCTCTTGCGCTCCAGATCTTTCTTGCATTTGCAGAGGCTCTGCACAATGTCAGACTTGAAGGAGTACAGCTTAATTTGCTCTTTTTTTTTCTTATGCCATTTCCCTCACAATCTCGCCCGTAGAGCAGCCAGCATGTCACCACCACCATATCCAAGAAGTGGAACACCAGGTGTAGGAACTACTTTTTGACTGGGTTTTAGTGAGGTAGAGGGCTATGAGTGAGTCAAGCAGGTTAACCCCTCCCATATGGCGGTTGTACTCGCGCACCATGGCAGGACAGGAGATCCACCGCTGAACCTATATTAGGGTTTGTACTTGTGCTGTAAATCCTTGTATATGCTTGATATTGAATGTGTTATTTTCAGGTTGGGCATGTGCTTGAAGTTTGAATAATGTACAGGAAAATGCTTTATATTAATTGGTGCATCTAACTATTATAATAAGAAATTGGTTCTTAGATAAAATTAGGCGTTACTCATTTTTTGAAAATCGATATGGAGCCTCTCTGACTTGAGTGGCCTCGCTTTGATGTAGCCTGCTGCAAAAACGAGGAGCAAAAGAAATGAAGACTGTTGACTTTGTCAGCTCATGGAAATATGTCGATGTTGCCAGTTTCAACGAGAACTGGCTTGACAACAACAAGTACATGCTATGGTTAAGAAAAGAACCAACCCCATGAAAAAGCTCATTGCAAAGTCTGCCTAAAAGACATCAAACTTTTCAAAATGGGGGAATCTGCGCTTACAGGTCATGCTTGGTGATAGAGTTGCGCTCGTAGAATGGATGCGATGGAATGGTTGGGAGGAAGTTGTGCTGTTGGTATGCAGTGTTTTTTCTCTTCCAAACAGCGTTGTGCCCTCTTGCCAAAAGTTGACTTTTTGTCTCATCTGTCCACAGAACATTGTTCCATTAGCTTTGTGGAACATCCAGGTGGTCTTTGGCAAACTTGAGATGGGCAAGTTTTTTGTGGAGAGCAGTAGTTTCATACTTGGGTTTCTCCCATGAACACCACTCTTGTTTAGTGTTTTACTTATTGTGGACTCATGGACACAGATTTTGGAAAGTTCAAGAGATGCCTGCAGTTACCTGTTACCTTAGGGTTCTTTGTCACCTCCTTGACCATTATGCAATGTGCTCTTGCTGTGATATTTGCTGGATGCCTTCTCCTAGGGAAAGCAGAGCTGCCACTGAATTTTCTCCATTTGTATACAGTCTGCCTGACTGTAGACTGATGGAGGCTCAAGTCTTTGGAAACGCTTTTGTAGCCTTTTCCGGCCTTATAAGCCTCATCAACTGTTTTCCGGAGGTCCTCTGAAATTTATTTTGACCTAGGCATATTCCACTTGAACAGGTCTCTTTTTTTGGATAGAAGACTCTGTTGGTAACCAAACTTTCTGCGTTTTTTTATATGACAGGACATCTCTAACTTACACCTGAATGTCATGTCATTGATTGGATCACCTGACTTCAATTACCCCTTTTCATAGAAGTCATTATCTTATAGGTTCACATACTTGTTAGGGTGTTAATGTTTGAACAATATGTTCAATAAAAACATGTAAAAGTAAATTTTTGTGTTATTTGTTAAATCACATTGTGTTTATCTATTGTTATGACTTAGATGAAGATCAGACCATATGAGATCAGAGATATTTATTCAGGAATAATTCAAAAGCGTTTGCAAACTTTCTTGCAACTGCACTACACAATTCCTTGAGAGCAGGTTGTGCAGCCACTGACTGGGACCCTGGAAATGCTCTGTCAAGTCTCAATTGGCTATTTAAGGAAGTGCCAGCACGCATGAAAGACTACACAGCAGTAACTGGCCACTGGCCTCAAGATAAAATGAGGTCCTGGGTTCAGTCAGTTCTATGACTATAGTCTGAAGTCAGATTCCCTCAGGAACCTCAACACTTTCTGAGTTGAGGTTCCTGAGGGAATCTCACTTCAGACTGGATGGTAGGTTTATGGAGTTCTACCATGAACAGTTATCCAACAAAGCAGAGTGGTGTCATCGGTGGGACTTCTGCTCATCCTTTCACACGGCCAAGCCTCTGTTGAAAGAGGCTTTTCAGTCAAAAAGGAGGTGATTGTGGAAAAGCTGAAAGAGCACTCCCTGATTGCTCAATGTGTCACCCATGACCATGTACAGAGTGTTGGGGGACAGCTCAACATATTACACATTACACAAAAAATACTCTGCTTGTCAGCTGCTACAAGGCAGAAATATCAGCTGTACCTTGATGAACAGAAATGGCTGAAAAAGGATGAGCAAAAGTAAGAAAATAGAAAAGGACTGACTGAGAAGATAGCAGAACTAAAAGTAAAGAAAAGGAGGACAGAAGAGGAAAGTCAGGTTCTCAAGTCTGCTGATGAGAAGGCATAGTCAGTTAGCAAACTCAGCTTTATCTCAAAATCAAATGGACTCAGAAGACCTGCAAATGAAAAGCACATGTCTCTAGAGACTGTGGAGTCAGCTAGACTGCAAACTCAGAGAGCTTAAGGAGATGCTGTATAGAGTCATAAACCTCTGCACTATGCTCATTCAGGATAATGAACATAATTGGTGGATAATGAACATAACTGATTTAAAGAACAAAAAAAGGGGAATAAAGAAAAATGTTATCTTATGTTTGCATTGTTTACATTTAAGTACTAGACTAATGTTATACTAGACTTATGTTATTTTTTGTTTCATTTGCACTTTGAATTCAAGTGACATTAATTATGGTAATGGTAATAACCATTAATTATTAATGGTTATTGCCATTTGGACAAACAAAAAATGAAGAAGTTGACACACTTCTTCACGCCAGTAAATAGACCAACAGGACAGATTGAATGCTGTCACACACACACACACACACACACACACACACACACACACACACACACCTTAACTAATATAGACATCACATAAAGTAAAAGGCGCCCTGTGACGGAAAGCTCAAATTGAACATATTAGATGGGAATGAGGAGAACAGGTGTTCCTATTACTTTGTTACACCCTGGCTCTATACTTCAGGATGGCATTGTCCAGCTGCAGCCATCACCTTTCCCATCTGGCTACACTGTGATGGACCTGTGGGACTGTTCTAATCAGTGGTGTAGAACCATAACATGCTGCATGGGTCTGCTGAACCAACACAGATTTGCCAACACACCTTTGTATATGCACTCCATTTTACATATCGTGATTTATGAAGAAGATAAAAGAAAGCCATGGTTGTAGACCAAGGGGCCTAGAATCCTAATAAGTTATAACAGAATATATAAAATATACGGGTAAACAGTACTTTTTTGTAAAATCCTGGCTATAACATTGTCAAAATCATCATTTTGAAAGTTAATTAGCCTGCATATGTTTCACCTTTGGTTGATTTCACTCTTCCAAGATTCCAAGTGTAAATACATCTATCGATTTCAAAAGTGAAAATGCCACAATTGGTCAGCTGACATTTATTTGACCAATTAGCCTCCATAAAAAAGATTAGATTGGCAATGATATCTTTTCACCCTGCTGTACTGAAAATGCACCAAACAGTGACCCCAAAACTGAGGTCCATCCCCATACCATTTTTAACGGTTTAACCCCTAGCAGAAACATAATTGGAACTTATCTTGTTGTTCTGGTGATTAAATGTTTCTATTCATCTTTTCATGGTATTGTTTACTTACGAAAGCAAATTTTCTCCCAAACTCCATTCCATATGTTTGTGAGTAAATTCATTTAAAACCCAGAATTTGTCTGTGATTTCTGCAAAACAACTGCATAGGTTCCATAAGTCAAAAACACTGCTATGTCCTTTTAAGACAACCACCCACCAGCTGTGCCCTGCAGTGGCACAGCTGGTGGCAAAATACCCATTCTGTTTACCATTAATGCTTTATTTTTTTGCCTTCCCTTGACCCTCATGGAGCAAACTCTGCTGTCTTTATGTGTATGACTGTCTTTCTACTTTCTGTTTCACTGGCTTTCCTTACAATCTGGGGCCGTATTCACAAAACATTTTATTTTACCACTAAGAGGACTCCTAAATATCAGTAAAAGTTCTTAGCTAAGAGTTTCCTTTAAAACCTATTCACAAAGCTGCTGAGACCAACTTTTAGTAAGTAATGGGGAGAGATCTTAAGCTAAGAGAAAGGGCGGGGTTGACCCCTGTTGCTATGGATGATGTCACAAGCTTAATTCCTATGCCCACAGTGATTGGCTGATGGGGGATGTCTCTGTCAGTGATTTCATCAAATACTGTAGAAGGAGGTATCATGTTGCCATATTCAAATAAAGATTTCAAAATAAAAATGTAGGCGAAGTATCACTGATTAAACATGAAACCAAGAATAATATAGGCTACTGACTAGTCAAGTATATGTTCAGCTAATTGTCAGCCTCTTACATGTCTGGCATCTCGTAAACAATTAGCAGATATACATATAAGCAGCCTTTTACTGATCAGACTAGAATAACCATGGCTGATAGGAAGACGTGTGACGCTACATTGTGCAAATGAAAACGAAAACCAAACTGGACGCAAGAACAGCTTTTACTTCTTGCCCAACTTGTGCATGAAAGGGAGGACATTATTAAAGGAAAATTTGGAGTTGGGATAACTTCAAAAACCAAAAAAGAAGCGTGGGAAAATATATG
>CABFOQ010031275.1:0-18633 GCA_900660455.1 Gephyroberyx darwinii
AAACAAGATAGAGTGGGAGAGAGAACGACAGAAGAGAGAGACAGAAATATAACGGCGATGCCTCTCTGTATGTATGAGATACCAGCGTGTACAGCTGCCACTCCCGTCTCTGCCTCTCTCTCTCTCTCTCTCTCGCCCACCTTCTGTCCCTCGGTCGCCCTCTCCAATCTTATTTCCTGTTGCCCTGTCTTCCGTCTCAGCCTGCTGTGTGTCCTTGTATTAGACTAATTTAATCTCCTATACACAGACACTCCACTGTAATGACCCATGACATTCAATTAATGCTTTCCCCCTCTTGCTAGGCTGGGTCAGCAGGCATTTTAAGAGGTTGATTTCTAAATAAGGTGTGTGTGTGTGTAATTCAGTGTGTAGCATTAAATAGGCTGGCTGTCATTGCAAGCTTCTTTGATATTGCCTTAGAGCCTTAGGCAAGCCATAGATATCTCCAAAACACGTTTTTCAATACATTTTTCCAGTCAACCGCAATGCATGTTTTTGTCATTTTACAATCCATTGTCAAGTATGTGGCTGGTTCCCTGGGTCTCAGGTCCATTCAAAAAAGAGAACAAGTACTGTATATTCTTCTTCTTCTCATTATGTACTGCATGTCGTCACCTCTCGAGCAGCTGTCACACTTATTGGATTGGTGTTAAGAGATCAAGGCTTGTCCTTTAAGGGGTTGTGTGAATGTGAGAAGCGGAGTGTGCTGGCTGTCACCGGGATGGCGGAGTGAGTCGTGATGTGCTGACACACGAACACAATTTTGGACACAAACCCACTAGCTGTACAAACACACACACACACACACACACACACACACACACACACACACAGAATCTAAGTTGCCTTTCAGCCTAGTGTAGCCAACAGCTAGTGCTATCAATTGGCATTAGCAAACCCGTTGATGAGCTTTCAGCTAATAGTCATTATCACTCTAATCCAGTGTGGATTGGGCATCATCAGCACCATCAGTGGCTCGCTATATTTAATCACTCCTAACTTGGACCGGAGAGCCATGACATCTACTAGTCAGCATGCTGAAGAAATACTGCATATGTACACACACGCACACACACAAGTACATGCCACATGCTGCGTGGTACCAGATTGAATGGACATTGTATCCCTGTGCGTGAACGCTGTACATACACACAGACACAACCGCGTACAAACACAAACACGCGTGCAAACTGACGTTATGATCCCCCCTGTGTCATCATTTTACTCTGCTGAAACGATCTCACAAAAGAAAGCAGCGCGGTTCTCTCGTTGCTCCGGGGCCTTCGTTAATCACGGGAACTTTAGGAGCGTCTTTAATTAAAAGAGGAAACTTTACAATTCCTCAAAATGAGACTGTAAGTCGATCAGCCAGGACCTCCCTCGTTGAAAGAACTCCTTGCAGCTCTGCTAAGTCACTGATAATTTTTGTCCCGTAACTTTTTCAGAATCATCTTTTCTTTGCGTTCTCTCTTCATCCCTCTCTCTCTCTCTTAGTCCCTCTTGCTTATCTCCTCTTCCTCTCTCTCTCCTCATACTCTTCACAATATCTCTCTACAATCTTCTCTCCTCCTGTTTCTTTTCTGTCCTCTCTCTCTCTCTCTCTCTCTCTCCCTATCCCCCATCCCTCTCCTGTTACCTCTCCCTCTGTTTGGTAAGGATCTAATTAAGGAGGTTTTTGTTGCCTGCCCACTGTGTATAATTGCCAATGGGGTCCTGCATGTACTTCACTCAGCAATTACGAGCAGCATTCTTCCGCTCGCAAATCGGCTAATTAAGCCTTAAGGACAGCGAGCCAATTGTAGTCGCGTTAAGTATCGGGAGGAGTCGCTGATGCCCCTTCTCTCCACACTCCTGGGACGGGCAGAAATAGTGGATTGCAGAGTTGTTGCCATGGTAGCAATCACATGGTGTCAAATCCTGTGCTTTGGCTGTCAGTCAGTCGGTCTGTTGTCTCTATGAGTGTGTGTATCTGCTCATCTGTAACAGAGACAAATATAGAGAGCCTGCTGATAGGTTGAACAGCTTCTGCTCCAGGTCACCAGTTCTTTTCATTGTTAAGGCTCAATCTATCAAGATGGGACAGGGGCCAAATAGAGCCTGTCACAGTTCCCTCTTGGATCCCTAGGTGAACTGGCTGTCATTTTGATTGATTGTGTTGCCAGCCCGTGTAATGCTTGCCTTGCAGTATGTTCCCGCTCAATGCCGCACAACGCACAGCGACACTGGCCGGGACTCAGTGCTCATACTGCAAACTATGTTAGTTAAACATTGTGCAGTAGAGGCACAACAAATCTAATCTAAATGTGCTGTAATGAGTTGTAATGCAATCTGCCACCTGTACTGTAACCAACAGCTCTGTAACCTGACTTGTATCTATGTATTTGCCTGCAAATATATAGTTGGAAATTTTATTTGGAATTTGAAAATGTTCTGAACTGGTTTTCTCAAAATGCCAGCTAAATAGTCATATGAGGTTTCAGACAGACAGACTGTTCTTTTCTAGCATCACAAACCACACACTAGGTACAACGTGGAGTGGTGTTCCCGTTCTTTGTGCAGGCATCAAAGCAGCCATTTGAGATGTGAAAACTGCTTCTTAGGCGTCAGTGTTGTCGTATTCCCCCAAGGCTTTTTTTTTCTGCAAAAATGACTGTGATGGCACTGGAAATAAAATGATAGATGAAACACTCTAAAAGCAAAAGGGAGTGGATAGAATAACATGAGTGATAACATCTACAGCTTGATTTTAATATGTTGCCTTGGGATCCAACAGTAGTTCTAAAAAAACCCTGTCTGTACTGTCTGTTGTATTACATATAGTGGACCACCTGCTGAAAATAATGAAAAAGTAAATGCACATCTCTGAAATTAAAACACACCTTTTAGTAAACCACAGCTTCAGGCACTCACACACTGTGCCTTCCTACATGGCAGATATTTTCACCACTGGTACAAATTTGCATGGAAATTGTGTGAATAATGTGTGTCTATTTGCTAAATAGCTTCAGTGTTTGGCTCTAAGGGCTTAGGTATTCATTTAAAATGGATCTGAACAGTGCAGGAAGGCGGCAGGAATAGCCTGGGTTTATTATCAGTACTGGATATTTTATTAGGAAGCTTTACATAAGCCATTAAAAGTTTTGACTCCCGTTGCTGAATTGTGAATTCCATCTCCCTTACGTGGACTGTGCAAGACCCTCCTCGTAAAATGAGGAGGCTCTGGTTTCTTGGCTTCTCCAACTGGAACAAATGACACAAAATGGCACCACTCAGTAGAACGGAATTGTGGGTCTGTCCAGTGTGGCAACTTTAAATGGCCTCTAAGGGTCTGGCTCAGCGAGACAGTAAAGGAAAATGGAGTTAATGGTCAGGATGGCGCTGCCTTTCTCTACATAAAATCGATATTTGCTGGTGCTTGGTACAACTTACTTCAAAAAATAATCTTGAATCCAATGATGTCAAAAAGGGTATGAATTGCATACTCACCTTTTCCTCTGGGCATTAATTACAACTGAAATGCTTACATCCCTCTGCAGTACAACCATCTCCTCACCTACCGTCGCACTGGTGCTTGACTCCCACTGAACATTGTGGAGGCAGCCATTTTCATCAGAATTTTATTTTCATTCCATAAAATATTATTACATGCAATAGACTACATCAAGTCTGCAATTTTGCCAGCATGTTTTTTTTCATGTTTTTTTTTCTCCCCTCACAGCTCTGGCATAGTCCTACACAAATATATCTTATCTCAGAGAGGCAAATATTTGCTCTGTTGTTGTATGGAAAGATTGAGTCATGTTACAGATGGTGATCATATGTTTAATTTCAGTTGCTCTCAATTAGTAGAAATGTTCAGCCACACTTGGGGAACATCTAAACAAAGCACCAAATTAAATATCTGTTTAATGAAATGACTTGACTAGACATGACTGCCAGACCTCGGTAGAGATGGGAGGTTGAGTCAGACTCATGTCATGTTCATGGCGCTGTCATTTTGCTCCTGTAGAAGTCTCCTGTGGGAGACAGCAATAACAGAAATATTTACTCTCCTCTAGATTGGAGGGGGTGAGTTCTGTCCAAGTGGTGATCACGAGTGTTATTTCAGTTTCTCACACAACTCATTTCTCATTTTTCTGTTTTATCCAGGCTGCCAGCTCTAACTGTACCAAACACAAGTCGATGACTGTGAACTCCACCTCCAATGATGGACAAGAAAAGTGGTGAGAGACATTAAGCCTACATTTACACCAGCACAAAAGCTCACAGTGCCTTGCGGCACTGATCTGACCTTCCCGTGACTGTATGAACAGGGATTAGTCGTGAGATTTTCTGTTCATGTATACAGCCAAATAGAGCCAAAGTTTTACACCTAAATTGTTTCCTCCTAGTGATAAGCACCCCCTGTCTCATACTCTATTCATAAGTTGACACAGCATGCACAGCGTGTTGCATACCAATGAGTATGTTTTGGCGCAGTCACTGCATTATAATTACATCCCACTAAGTGATATGGTTTTACATAATGAAACACCATGTGTGCATCACAGTACAGCCTGTCTGCGAAGGAGGTGAATGTGAATAATAATGTCGATAATGATAATCTGGTCCAGTTTATGTTCATTTCTACAGTTCAGTGTTGCTTGACGCAATAGAAATATGTTGACATAGCTCTGAGTGATTGGAAGTAAGGATTATGAGTTGGATGTGATCATTACAATTGTTTGATCTGTTGTCTGATTAGTTGATTTATTGTTATAATTATTCTTAGTAGGAGGAGGAGCACTAGCATTCATAGTAGTGGTATTTGACTGATTGATTGTGGCATCCGTTTCTTACAGCAAACGGCATTCCGTCCAAGGCCGGTGAGGGAGGAGTTCAGAGGAAGCAACTGCCCTACTCAGTGGAGACACCCTATGGCTTCCACCTGGACCTTGACTTCCTCAAATATGTTGACGATATTGAGAAAGGCAACACCATCAAGAGGGTCCACATCCAGCGCAGGGTCAAGGGCCCCAAATTTAGCACTCTGCCCAGGAATTTCAGCCTCCCTGGGCATGGGGGCAGGCCTGCCCCGAAGGAAAAGGACAATACTTGGTCTGGGACTTCCACGCTGGGGCCCAAGCCCAAATCGCGGGTGACGGAGGTCCAACAGATCTTTGACTTCAGGCCCAGCGATGGGGGGACGTCCAGTCAGAGCAGCAGGGGGACAACTAGCCAGGGGAGTGGCTATGTTTCGGCCAAGCCCAGAGAAGAAGTTGGCGCTGGAGCACGGGGCCTTGAAGAGAAGCCTGTGGGGCTTCAGGGTCGGCCAAACCTGCTCCGGGCCTCCAGCATGCCCATTACTTTGCAGCACCGGAAAGGTTCTGACTCCAGCAGTCCGGACCGGGTGGTGGGAACGCCAGAGAATGGCTCCTCAGAGAACGTGTTTCGTGCTTCACCGGATGTAGCAGACAGACGGTGTTTTCCACAGGACCGGTCAGGGCTGCACCAGCAGATCACAGTAGCACTGAAGCGCGTCAGAGAGCTCGAGGAGCAGGTCAAAACCATCCCAGAACTCAAGGCTCAGATCTGTTCATTGAGAGAGGAGAGGGAGCGGCTATTGCTTCAGCTCCAAGCCCAAGCCCAAGCCCAAGCCCAAGCCCAAGCCCAAGCCCAAGCCCAAGCCCAAGCCCAAGCCCAAGCCCAAGCCCAGGCCTCCACCTCATCCTCTATCCCAGCTCCGAGTGCTGATGCTGGTAAACACACTCAGCAACGAGGAGACAGACCTCCAGGAGCTCTAATAACTGAACCCAAGGGAGGTTTAGAAACCTCAGACACTATGCCAGTGGAGCAGGCAACAGAGAAGGAGACACAAGGTATAACAGGTAGAGTGTTACAGACAGAAAGGGAGACGCATCATGAATCCGCAAAGAGTTCCTCAGCACAAGGAGCAGCGGGTGGGCTTTCAGAGCTGGAATGGATGTGGCAAGCACAGCCATCAGAAAAATCAGACAGACAAATAGTGACACTAGAGAATGCATTAGAGCATGCAGCAGAAAAACGATCACATGACATTTCAATGCAGGATATAACAGCACTTAAAGTGGCTGTGAAACACGTTGAGGAGGTTATCAGTATTCAAGGCGCTACTGCAGTGGAAGAGAGCAAAGGGCATTGTCATATTAGTAGTGATGAGGACCTAGGTAGTGTCCAGCAGCTGCAGAGCAAGCTAACAACGCTGGAGGCTAAACTAACCCAGGCTAGCCAAGAGCTGGAGAGAACTAACACCCATTTGAGAAACCAAATCGAGGAGAACAAGCTGAAAGAGGAGAGGATACTACAACTGAGCGAGGGAATGAGAGTAGAGGTGTGTACTACAGAGAGGGAGAGCAGGCCGAGGAGAGAGAGCATCGACAGGGGGACAGGTACAGAGAGAGTAGATTTTGCCAACCAGGAGACCGAGACAGAGCTGCCTGGCACTGTAGATCAGGGAACAGACACAGAGAGAATCTGCATTCAAGTGTGTGTACCCAGTGCAAGGGCTGAAAGCGTAGATCAAGGAGCAGAGACTGAAATAGATGGCGCACATGACGAGGTGACAGAGATGGGGGCAGAGGCGGCTGCATCGTGCCTAGCAAGACCGAGAGCCAACAGTGTGGATCAGGGCACAGAAACTGAGAGAGTCAACACTCAAGATCAGATGACTGAGACACCAGTGGCAGACAGGGTTAACCAAGTCACAGAGACAGAAGGAGAGATGGTGACAGATCATCCATTGAGGCCGCGAGCTAGTAGCGTAGACCAGGGGACAGAGACAGAGCGGGTTGACACTGTAGACAGGGTGACAGAAACAGAGGCAGCACCGAGGACAGACCAGCAGACTGAGACAGAGAGGGAGAGACGGCAGGAAAACAATCCAGCCAGAGGTGCAGAAGCAGAGAGACAAGTCAGAGAAGGTGGAGGCAGCCAAAGAGTAGAAGACAGAGAAACTGTGGTCAGTGAAAGAGTGGAAGATACTAATGCTCATGAAAGAACTGAAAAGGATGTTGTCACAGAGGGAGAAGTTGTAGCCGAACAAAGTTTAGTTCCAGACAGTGTGGCGAAAGACGAAAGGCACACCAATCAAACTGCTGTAACAGACGAAATCAGAGACACAGAATCTCCGATTAAAGACAGCGCTACACAGAGTGATTCAGAAACAAGAGAAATTATGCTCCCAAATAGTGCAGTGATGGAAATGATTGAAATAGAGAAAGTTGCAGTGGAGACTGTAGAAAAGCGTCAAACAGTAGCAGACAGTGAGATTGTGAGCGTTATGACCAAAGAGAATGTGGCCACTGACAGTGGTGTAGTAGTCGCAGAGAATTCAGCTGTGAAGACAGAAGCTCCAGTGAGACCTCAGAGAGGCCGGAAACCCACAAACGAAAAGTCCCAGCCTTCCCAGCCCCAGCTTCAGGCTCCACCGATGCGTCCTCGTAGGGGATCCAGTGAATCTCAACCACAGCAGTCTAAGTCCCAGACAAAAACCCAGCCCCAGGCACAGGCACAGGCCCCGTCTCAACCCCATGCTCAAGCCCCACCCCAGCATACTTGTGGGTCTAGTGAGACCCAAATACAGTCTGGACAGACATCACCTTTAGTCCAGACTCCATCTCCGGCTGAGGCTGTGCCCCAGGCCACATCTCCAGGGTCCAGTGAAGCCCAAATCCAGCCCCAACCAATTCAAACCCAATCCCAGTCCGAGACCTTTGCACCTTGCCGGGACTCCAAAGAGCTCCAAACCCCACACAGAGGATCCAGTGAACCGCAATCAGGTGAAACCCAGACCCGCTCTGCTCCCCTGGGGTCAAGTGAGTCCCAGCCTCAGACTCAGGGCTCTCATAGGGGTTCAAATGAGACTCAACCCCCTCGCCGAGGCTCCAGCGAGTCACAACCCCCTCGCCGAGGCTCCAGCGAGTCACAACCCCTTCGCAGAGGCTCCAGCGAAGCAGCCCAATATCATGGTTCAAGTGAAGCCCAGGCTTTGCGTCGAGACCCTGGCGATGCCCAAGCTCCTCGCAGAGGCTCCAGTGAGTCCCCAACCTCGCCTGCGGCTCTGGGCCAAGTCGTAACGCGGTTAACAGGGCTTCTGGGGGAGCAGTGGGCACAGCTGGGGAGCAGCTCCGGAGCTCAGCAGGCGGCCAGCCAGCAGGAGAGCCCCAGCACACAGAAACAGCCTGCAGGGAAAAGAGCAGCGGCAGGGAAAGGAGCATCAGCTAAGCCTGTGGGGAAAGCAGCCCCAGCAGCAGCAACGGGGAAACCAGCAGGGAAACCGGGCCCTTCCAAGATGAGCTCTATTCAGAGTCAGCTGGTCAGCTCCCTCAGTGTCCTCTCTGCCTTCTACTCCCCAGGCCAGAAAGCTGCTGCAGCCAGCAAACAACAAGAACAAGGTAGGCTTCTGGCTCAGTTATGGCCACAGAACTGAGATATATATACTCTACACATCTCCAAATGATAAGGTATTTTTTGCGTCAATGTATAATCAATAACATAAAAAATACCAACTTCATCTCTATCTTTCCATCTTTCCATCTATCTATCTATCTATCTATCTATCTATCTATCTATCTATCTTGATGAGTGTAAATCAGTTCCAATTTAATATTCACTGAAATAATCCCTTCACAGAGTATAATGATAAATCCCCTTAGTTGATTTTCTCCAGACCACTTTATTATACCATGTCCCTTCTGATTCTCTGCCAGCAGTCTCACATCTCAGATTAATATGGTAATGTCCAACTCTCTCAACTTGAATATTCATCTTGCCACTGTTACTTCACTCACTTGTACAAGAAGGCTCACAGAAGCAGCCAAATGAATTGCACAGCGCAGATGAGGAGACTGGCAGAGACCAGTGTATTGTAGGTCTGGTTAGACATGTCTACGGTTGTCTCTTGAATGGAGCTTTGATGTAGTTCAGGCAGAGCGCTCAGTCCTGCGTGCCTTCTTGGCTATCAGCTGATCTACACCTTCACAACCAAACACTGACAACAAGATGGTCTATTTAAAGCCCAGACAAACTGACCTGACTGTCCCAGCCTCTAATTGCATTGGGTCTATTCTATTATCGAGTACTGCTCTCTTCTCTATGCATTGTGCTGTCTTATCATGCCTTGTGACACTGCAACACTGCAACCATGTGGGTGGGGGTGGGGATGGGGGGTGTTGTTTTTCCTTTGTATGGCATGCTTGTTTGGATTTGTAGATGGGGCACGCTGAAGAGGGCAGCCTAGCTAAACATAACTGTATAACCATTTGTTGTAGTGAATGGTTTAAACTTTACTTTCGAAGTGTTTCCTGACTGAAGGCAAGGTGAGGCGTGATGCCAAACGGAAGTGAAGAGAAAGAAAGTGAAAGAAAAAAGTTTTGTTTTCCTCCTAGCTGAAATATAATCGCTGCTTATATACTCTCTCTTTATTTTCTTTGTTGATTTCCCTCAAACCACTCTGCTGTGCCATTGAACATTAGGCCGAGGGGGGGCTTTTCATTATGGCATAACTCCATAGACAGCATCTCTGTTAGTTTTTAAATGTATTTTCCTAGATTAATTTGTAGACTTTTCATGGCAAGGCTCCACGGGTCCATCTCTGCTAGTTAGCATCTAGGTCATAACGCTAAGCTTAAGTCGTCTGTCTTGGCAGCATAGCCCGCTACATGTCTACTGTGTTTCATATCACACGGTGGCTGTATTGACGAAGATAGGTGAAAGACCCCTCAAGTCTAGCAGCGATTAGCTCTCATAAGCGGCGGTGGAACAACACATGAGCACAGGCTAAATGACATGGTTGGATGGCCTCCAAGAGCACATCAAATATTTATTCCTTACTTCACACATTATGGCTGCACACACACCCTCACGCCCTTGTTCTTTCCCTTGATATCTGCTTGCTCTGGTTATGGTGCCGGAGCTAAAGTGCAGAATCTGTTTGACATCACATTTTCTATGTTCTGAGTTCATTTTAAGTTCAGTGGGCAAGTATACAAACACACACACAGACACACATAGACACACACACACACGTGTCCTGTGAGTATTTACGATTATGTGTATTATTCTCACTATTTCAGTGTGGTTGCTGTCTGTGTTTTGGACATCTGAGATTCCCAGTCTGGCTTCAATTACTTGGAGTTACAACAGTGTTGCACTCCTACACACGTTGGAAACAGAAACCACTACAATCACATTGAGAACCATAACGTTCTGTATCAAATTGTTTCAATGCCCATCATCAGTGACTCAAATTGAGGTTTGGACATGTCGGGGGTCTCTGACAAAATGAAAAACAGTTACATTTATTCTTACTTTGATGAGAAATGGTTTATCTGATTTACTAGAAGTTACGAGGGTGTATTAAAACGCCAAATCCAATCTTAATATTCCCTCTCCCCACTGTTCTCCCACTGAATCATATGTAAAAGTGCAATTCTTCTCAGACGGTGGTCAGTGGGACACCATTTTCTCAGCTGGTGATTTGTGGCCTAAAGCCACTTCTAGTTTTGTGCCCTTGCCATAAAATATTTGAGAGCTTCTACGCCAAGCCTGCTGTCAGGCGGGCAACAGAGATAGCTATACTGGGCTTGGAGCCAATGGGAGGGGATGTAGGTGCAGAATCAGTTATGGGGCAGTTATATACATAAGTAGTCGTGATACTGCAGACTGTGGAGCAGGAACAAGTGGCTGTGACAGTTAAAGTCCCGTCCTACCCAAATTTTAATTGTCATCACATAATGACATTTGAGCGGTACTTTAATCCTTCCTGTACTCGTGTTAACTCATGTTCGCTTAGTACTATTATTAATAACGCTCATTCCTCTTGACTCTGCGGTATTGTCTGCTCACATTGGTCTCATTAGGGTCTCTGTATGGAATGTACAGATGGGGCCTCAGCAGCCTATTTCTGTGCCAACACAGGGTTTCCACACCATTTGATGAGCTCTGCTGGCCTGTAATTGCATCCAGAGGTTTCTGCAATGTCTCCCAGCCCCACTGTGTTTCCTAGGAAGCACACAGACATCTGTAAATGCACACACATGGACGGGGACACACAGACAAGACAAACATGGCTCAACTGATATACAGTGGTCACGTGCCAATCGACATTACAGTACAGTACAGTTAGTTTCTTCTCTTATCTACAGCAAGTGCAAGTGTTTTGGAATACAGTAATCTCCCTTCATGCAGCTCCATGATTGCTAATCTCCTAGTGATGAGGAAGAGCAAGAGGCAGCAGTAGAAGAGTTAGAATTAGAAAAAAGTGCCATCAAGGTCTGGGAAAACTAGTAGTAATGCGTATTTTAAGTACTAAGTGCATCTAAAATATTTCAAATAGTTACAATTATTACAATTGTTGTTCACATGAGGACGCAGTAACTGTTGGGATTTCACAGTGCAATCCAGTCACACTGCACATACAAGCAATGTAAAGAGATGGAGAGGCCACAGCAGATGATTAAGGGACCTTTTTGGCAAGAGTGCATGCTCGGAGATGTGTTCTCATAACATTGGATCTTTATTGCTTATCAACCGGGAACCTGATGACTTGCACTCTTTCTCCCTCTTCATCTCTCTTTCTCTCTCTCTCCCCTCTCCGGCAGGTCTCAAATCCATTATGAAGAAAAATGGTGTTGCTGACAAGCAGGCGAATGGGGGAGCCAAGAAAAACCTGAAATTTGTTGGGGTGAATGGAGGGTAAAGTCTTCTTTTTAATCATCCAAACTCTACATGATATTTGTATGTGTGTGGCTGTGTGTTTTTTTGTGCATTTTGTTTGTGTCAGTGTGCGTTTTGTTCTAAAAATGTTGTTCTAAAGGAGAATTATGCATCCGTTAGACGTCCATTGCAGACATTGGCAAGTCATTAAAGATAATATTCTCATTTATTTACATTTAATTTGACAAATTATCCAGAAAACAGGAATTTCTTGCATTTTCAGAGTTGTCAGGTTGAATGTGTTACATTCTCCAAGGGCCTCCAGAAGGGATTAGCCAGTTAGCCAGGAAACTGAAGGTGGTCCTTGGAGGTATGTCATATGATACGTGGGTATTTCTGTGGAAAATGGAATGGAACAGAACGTGGGCAGAAAAAAACACAGGTATTGTTGTGGGTTTTCAGTGCTTCCTCTCTGGGTATTGAGGGTTGGATATTGGTCTTTGGATGTCATGCATTGTCTTTATTGTCTGAGGTATTGTATAGTGGAGCAATTTCAATGACTGCAGCTATATAGTTATAGCTAGATACTTCTTACCACTACAAACGTAGATATTTCATTCCCAAATAAAGATAAATCACGTGATCCTCGTGTCTTTTGTAAACTGAAAGTGAGTTTTCCATTGGCCACTTGTTCCACCATCTGCTATTGTGAGAAACCTGAACGTTTTAGCTCTGTTTGCTCTGGAAGAACAGCGCCCTCTACCTGTTTTGTGCAAAATATATAACAGGTCCTTTTGTTAATGACACAACTTTCACTCTGAATTACGTCTCAGTTGGTTGAGTATGACAGCATTATCTTGGCAAATGTTCTGAATGGACTAAATTGAAAGTGAATTGAGACCAGTGCTGTCACACAACTCTGCTGTATGTCATCTAGGGTCCATTATAGACACGCTGCCCTGCATCTGACCCCACCTCTGCCACTGTGTGTGTGTGTGTGTGTGTGCTTGTTTGAATATGTATTGAGTGTTCATGTGGTGTGTGCGTATATTTGTCAGTGTTGATGAAATTGTGCATGCATCCTCCTGTGCATGTGTGCTTTTGTGTTTGTTAATGTGCTGTGTGTGTGTGTGTGTGTGTGTGTGTGTGTGTGTGTGTGTAAAGCTGAGCTGATGAGTTTCAAGTTAGCAGATGGTGGTGGTTGAAAGAACAAAGGCGTGTCTCTAGGCAGGGAGATTATTTGTTCTGGCTGGCCTGATGCTAGTTAACTGCCTGGCGCTGAAGCACGCAACACCTGCACACACTCACACTCACACGCACACACTCACACGCACACTCACGTTCACACGCATGCATGTACATAGACATATATATATATATATATATATACACACACAAACATGTTTGTAGGTACACACAGAAACACACACACACACACACAAGCACATAGTAATTACCTCAGCCTTGCACACTGGGCCTGACAGTGATCCACCTCTCTCATCAAAGCAGCAGCAGCTCACTGGTTCTGTCTTCATAATGCCTCCGAGGGGAACTCAACAACTCCTGTTTCATCTGGGAGTTTTTTTCACATCACGGCTCATTTTTCGGATGCTGGTGGATGTTTTCTTGGTGTGGAAATATGCTGGAAGGGATGCGCAAACTTCTTGTACAGCGGCATGCTATTTTAAGATGAGATTCAGACTACTATCTGTGCATTTTATCGTGGAGTTTCACCTTAGCGTGGGCCTATACACACTCAAAAATGAACAGTCTTGACATGTGGAGACCCTCGAGACTCAAGGCATGCTGTCTTAAAGCACACTAGTTTAAAAATGGCTGCATTGGCTTATCATACAAAAAAGTCCCACTAGGTTTTACTGCTTGCCTATTTCTTTCAATTCTCTCTTATTTCTTATTCTTACATCAGTGTACAGTCTTTGTCAAGATACAAATAAACTGAAAGTCATTCATAAGGAATGTTTGTCTTTAAAGGATAAAGTCTTTGAATAGTATATTCTGGCTGTTCTGTATTTCAGTCGTGTATATTGAAAAAGTGGAGAGGCACAAAAGAGATGGGAGAGATTGAGGAGACGTGGCAATGATTAAGAGCTTACTCACGACACTAAAACAACACATAGCAGCCACCATAGCCGGCTTCACCATTCAGTATCACAAATGCAATATTTTCATTCAGGACTGCATTCTTTTACTGTGATGTGTATCTAAGGGCCGGAGTTATGCTGCAGCCCGCACTTTGATCTGGTATTATCTTGGATTTTGTCCAGAAACACATAAATTCATTTTGATTATGGATCTGTTTCTCCTGCAAAGGATGCTGGGAGCAGACACACTTCCTTTGCATCCCTAATGTTATCATTCTCTTAAAGTAATGGATTCTTGTTGTTTTATAAAATGGTCTGCATCTGGTTTGTCACATCTGATTTTGTCTATTGAAGGTACAAATACAATTTCCACCTAATGTGGACCATAAATATCTATTTCATTCTGTGCTGTTCTCTTCTACTTCAGAAGAGATTGAGCAGATGATTTTGGTTATGAGGATGTTGAGGAAGTTGATAGAGGAGGATGTTTTCACTCACATCTTCAGGTCGCTGCCCACACCAGGAAGTGGGCTGTTGGTTGTTTTTCCCATTTTCAGATGGTCTATCCATACTCTTCTTGTCCCTCGGTACAAACCGCACACACACACACACACACACACACACATACAAACACACACACAAAGTTGTGGCCATATAGCCTATCTTTGCTCTCCCCTGAGCTTCTCTGGAATCCAGGGAATGTAGTGGCCCCTGAAAGTTCCACTGTGTGTGTGTGTGTGTGTGTGTGTGTGTGTGTGTGTGTGTGTGTGTGTGTGTGTGTGTGTGTGTGTGTGTTCGCAAATAAGCATATCTGATCATGAGTCCCACAGTGGTTCCTTCATGATATACCCCCAATGATCACACAAACACACACACCTGCACACACATACATACACACACACTACATTAGCAACCTCCACAGAGCACTTATTATATCACTAGCCTTCTTCGCTGAACAACATAGGTTTTATCCAACGTGGCATGTGTGTGAGTGTGTGTGTATTTGTGTGTGTGTTTATCTGTGTAAAGGATGTTTTAGGTGTACAGGACCACGGTTGTATTTAACAAACGTAATTTTCATGTCACGTTTGCGTTATAGAGGGGAATGACCTGTTCTTTAGCCTTTGCCCATGTTGCCTTCAATGCTCATAGGAAACTTCCAAATTGACTTCCAAAGTGGGTTAGGGTAACACATTTAGAGTTTGAAGTTAAAGAATACACCAAGTTGTTGGGAGATTGTCCAGTTGGTCAACTTACCCGTTAAGTGGTAAGAGCATAGACACCAAAATCATCCATGTGTACCTGGTAGATCATTCACTCCGGTGCTCCATGCACTTTACAAACACTATGTTGAGTTAATAGGCAACTACCATTATCCAAAGTAAGAAGTCTGACCTTTTATTAATAAAAAAGTTAGTGGTTTTTATTATATGGCCTGTAGATTCACACATTCTAAAAGTAACTCAGTATAGGTCATCTAGCCAGGCTTATTTTGGGAACTCTTTCAGGTGAACAACCATGGTATTCATGGTGTTCAGCTGTACACAGACTCCCATTGCCACCATGTTCACTTCCTATACAAACAAAACAAGTCACGTTCCAAGTCTCACAGGAAGAGAGACCGCTCCACAGGGAAAGTACTCCCTGGCTGTTTTAAAACAGCATGTTATTTTTGTGTCATATTTTCGTGTACATTTTACCAAGCCACATAAAACTGCCAGATTTGGCTGCAGAATATTTCAAACTACGTACCATTCAGCTTTAGAGCTGCTCCGATGTAAACTAGCCAGCTACTATCACTCAACATAATGCATGCTAAAGTGTTAGTGGAGCATGGAGCTCAGAATTGTTAGTACATACAAATGTGTGTGTGAGTGAGGTACGTTTGTCCTCCAGCTACGAGACCACATCCAGTGAGGAGTCCAGTGGAGATGAAAAGACCAAGGTGGAGGAGGACAGCTCAGAGCCAGAGGAAGAGAAGGAGAAGGTGCCTCTGCCAGCCGAGGAGCCCCAAGAGGGAGCGGAGACCCAGGGGACTGTCACGGAGGACCGAACTCAGGGAGGAGGTGCCGTGGCTGGGGAGAAGGAAGGTGGAGGAGGCCTGGAGGATCCAGAGGGCAGCCAGGAGCTCGAGGAAGAGCAGGCCACAGGGTGAGACAGGCAGGGATTAAGAGGGCCGGCCCAGATGTAAACCCTAGTGTGGGTGGGTTTTCCCGTAGAGTTTACAGTGTGACGGATGTCAGCCAGACACAATCAGGTGCTTTGTCTGTGTCCAGCTGCAGCCTACATGCTTTATATGAGACGGGTGAGGAATGATGCTTCAATATAGGCCCCACACACACACACACACACACACACACACACACACACACACACACCCTTCATTCCCTGAAGTGCCAGGGGGTTGAGACAAAAAGCAAATAGCCATCACTGTTGTCTTCCCAGCCACTGACTAATTCCTGAGTCACTCATCTGTCTCAGGTATGTGGACAGGGCTGGGGGCCCAGGAGCCAGACGTTAGATGGGGCCCATGGGAGAAGGGAGGACTTATATTAAAGAATCACTCAGCACCTGTCTGATCATTTCCGTGTGTGTGTGTGCGTTGCACTATGTACACAGTATCGGTGTGTGATCCTCTCAGGCATGTGTGACTGTGTCTGATGGATGACTGCATGAGCACATTGTGGACATTATTGGGCAGTGAATCAGTGTAAACTGTTACCATTACAGTTTGCATGTGCTATCAATGTGCCAGACTATAACTAATGTGTGTTTAAGTTATTGTAGCACGCAGGGCATCTCTTATCTACGTTTTCATCCAAGGCAGATTTTACACAGAAACAAAAGTAGCTGACTTTTGGCCATATGCTATCCAGACCTAATGGTATTTCCATGTAAAGCCCGAAAAAAGGAAAAAAAAAACCAAAAACCAATGAAACGAGCAGATGTGGGGCATTCTGAAAGAATCTGAAAGCTATCCCTTGTCTGTGTGAAGGTTCTTGACCCAAAAATATTCTTATGGTTAGAAAATTACCCAAGATGGGTCAAAGATGCTCACTGTGTTTTCTGGTGTTTGGATTCAGGGAGCAAGTAGACAAGGGGTTCATGGATGCTTGCCTCTACGTGAAGGACCGCATGGGGGAGGTTTCATCCCCAGATAAAGAAATGGTAAGATTTTCTTTTCAAAATGATGCGTATATAAATCACTGTACATAATCACCTCCATACTGATTTGACTGGAAATACAGTAAGTGGACATGCCATGCATCACATGAAGTGTGTGCATGCTGGAAAATGATGCCCCTTCCTTTCTAATGTACGCTCTGAAACAGTTATGAACATGATTTTGGGGTGAAAATGTTTCTTTCCCTCTCCCCTCAGCGTCAGGTTCTACTGGTGCTCTACCAGGAGTGGTTCAAAGTGTCCAGTCAGAAGGACTCCGACGCCGACACGGTGACGTTATACCTGCGACAGGTGGGCTTGGCCACGCCCACTCTCCTGCGTTACGTTGTTAACTTGACGGACGGCAACGGGAACACGGCGCTCCACTACAGCGTGTCGCATTCCAACTTCCCTGTGGTCAGACTACTACTGGACACAGGTTAGAGTCGAACGCACACAGCTACTCTCGCTCACAGATGAATGAAAACACACAGATGAACATGAACGCGCATATGGAAAAGCAGCTCTACTGCAGGATGTTCTATTCCAACTTCCCTGCAGTAAATTTGCTGCTGGATGTAGCTAGAGAGGCCGACAGATGAACATTTATTGACTCAGTCATACAATCATAAAAACTCAAAACTAGATAGAGATAGAGATATGGGTTTTTAAAGGCTGCTACTGCTGCAGCTTTTTTCAGATTTTTAATAAAAGGCCAATGTTGGCAAACCGATATCGGTCTAACCCTACAGAAAAACTCACAAAAACCTCTTTCACCTATCTTACGCAAATTAATATTACTCAGTAAAACACTGTTTTTTCTGTGTGTGTGTGTGTGTGTGTGTGTGTGTGTGTGTTCAGGTCTATGTGAGACAGACAACGTCAACAAGGCAGGCTATACTGCAGTGATGCTGGCTGCGCTGACGGCTGCAGATAGCACTGATGATCTGGAGGTGGCGCTACAATTGTTGAAGCAGGGTGATGTCAACGCACGCTCCAGCCAGGTACACACACATGCATATGCTTATGCGCACACACACACACACACACACGCACGCACGCACGCACGCACGCACGCACAAACACATAGAAACATGCATAGACATTTGTCACCTACCGCCTGGAATATCTTGGAAAGTCATGGATTTGAATCAGATAATATCAGGGTCACTTAACAGAATATACTATCTTGTGATACTGAGTATACTTGTTTGACACATTCATTGTATTGAATTATGTTTTTCAGCTGTAGTGGAAACCATACTGTTTTTCCCTTTAGAAAAACAACATTAATGGTCATTGCTTAGTTATAGAAAGCCATGGAAAAGTCCTGAAATGTCACAGGGCCACGACCGGAGCCCCGTCATACATATACAGTACACATAGACTGCATAGACACACATTCTTGCAGACATTAACACACTCTCAATAAGATCTGTGTATAAAGGAACTTCTTTTAGTCCAGGGCTCGGGCTCACAGGAAGTCTGTCTGTTAAAGTTGTTACCTAGATTCAGATATCCAGTTACCAATACCTCCTCCTCCTCTTCCAGATGTATTTTGTCTATTCCAGTTCCTCTCTTTCTCTTTTACCCATCTTACCTTTTCAACTTCTCACTCTGCCCCCACCCTTCCTCTTCTTCCTCTCCCCCTCTCTCTTCCTCCCTCCTTCCCTGCCTCTCCCTTATACCTGGTCCT